>VWZW01006380.1:73303-101274 GCA_013397115.1 Edolisoma coerulescens | reverse complement strand
GGGGGGAGGGGGAGATATGAACCAATACACATCTGGAGTGGGGCATAACTAAAAAAAAAAGTTAAATAATAAAGGATGTATCTTCTTTAAAACTATAAATCTAATATTTGCCTTAAAATAAATCAGTGGAGCAACTAGATGGGAAAAAAAAAGAAGGGGATTAATTTTTTTTTCCCTGCTTTTTTTTATGAATGTAGTGAAAACACAGCAGTAATTCACAGGCTTTTTGGTTTAGGTTCATACTGCCTCTAGCCTTTGATTATAAGTAAGCACCATCATTTCTGCTACGTACTTGTTTCTGTGCATTAGTATGTAAGCAGTACATTATATTAATTACTTGCAAGAGTAGCCAAGTGCAGAAAATTGAGTTTTCTTGCCTTTTCTTTGTGCACAGGAATGATATAGATCAGAGACACAGGCTACCCAAGTCTGGCAGACAAGTCACTGCACTCTCTCATGGTGGAGAGCAGAAGATGTACTTTAGAGAGACAACCATCTCTGCAGAATCAGTAAGTCTCACCCTGGAAATATATGCATAAACTTGCAAGCACACCTGTGGTTTTGTGTTATTTACATATATTTACAAGCATATAAATATTTTGCTCATTTTCCTATGTATATATATGAAAACCTGTGTGTGTGTGTATGAGTGTATAAAAAAAAAAAATATATATATATACACACACACAGAGGAAAACACTTAAAGTAATTCTCAATGTCTTTTTACTAGAATGAAATACCCAGCAAATGATTTAGGAACATTCTCTTATTACACCACCCCTAAAAATTTAAAATAAACTTTTTCTTATTACAGTGTGTGACCTAAGAAGTGCATTATTTTTTTAATTTTGAAATTAATGAATGCTCTCAAGACTTTTTCCAGACTCACATTATTTCATACTCTTGAGTATTTCACCCAAATAAAAAACACTGATACTGCAATATTTATTTTCCATACAGAACAACTTTTCTCAGAGTAGGACTTTTTCGGGGTTTTTTTGAGATGCAGATAGTAATATTCCTTCATCCAGTGTTCACTGAAATTAATGAACAAAATATAGAATGGGAAATTACAGAATTTAGATTAAACCCATTCATTAACTCTGCAAAGCTTTAAATTTGGGGAAAGATAAATGATTACCAAAACAGAATAACAATCAAACATGCTTGTAGTATATTTGTTCACATAGTAATTGCTATATTTGCCACCATTAATTAGAGTTCTCATTGAGCTAAAGAAAACCCTAAATCTGTCCCCTCTGTTGGTGGAGTTGAGCGAAAAATATGGCAGACAGAGAATTTTCCCTTTGATGATTTTTTAAACAAATTTTCATGACAAGTTATCTAAGTTTCACGTTTGGATGGCAAAAGAAATTTTCCTTTATTCTTAAAATGTGATGGATTGTGTTACATTTTTTTTAATGAATTTGAAATTACATTAGCAGATTATTGGATTAAAAATAATTTTATAGGAGTACTGTTGGATAAAAAATATACCTGGGACTTGCTCAAAGTATTCCAGCTTGAATTTTCATAAAAAGAAATTATCTGTCAGTGAATAGATTATTCTTTTAAATACATAATTTCCACTAACTGGGAGAAAAATGACATCCCATGAAATCACTTATGCAGATCAGACTTGGAATATTTTGAAACTCTGGTATTCTGCCATGATGCCTTATGGGTGCTGCAAAGCTGGTACCTCATTTTTCTGATCTGTCATCTTGGCTGGACTCCCAGTTTGTTGGCATAAGCCCTCATGCACAAGGACACCTATTCTCCATCAAACAGGTGAGTTTCCATGATGTAATGTCCTGCAATCAGCAGTTGGAATTGTAATGATCTAAGATTCAAATATAATTTTCTGTATAAATTTAAGATGTTTTCTGACAGATATTTCTCCACATAGTTGTCTTTCTTAAAGTTCACAGTGTTTGTCCTTGCCAGAGTTATACATTGATCTTTTCTGTCCCTACACTCTTGCTCTTTCTATCGCTTGCAATCATGCACCATAATCACCAGGAAAGGTAACCCCCATCTCTGAGGCATCTGGACAATTTGCAGGAATATCCTTGCTGGAATTTGGAAGCGTGAATGAATTGAAACCCAAGATCGCAATAGTTCTGCGTCCAACTTTAATATGCAGACTACACATGCAAATCTGTTACTAAGAAATTTTCTATGAATTTTATGAAACAGCTGAAAATGTACCAAACAATGGTAGTACAGATAGTCACTATTTTCTTCAAGTGATTATATCTGTTTCTGGAAGCCATTTATCCTGGTATTTCTGAAGTGTCTTTGAGATTTACTACTGTTCCCAGATATGAAGGACCTGAACCACCCCTCTCAGTAATTTTGGAGTAAATCAGAAAAAAAGTAACAAAATAAATGTGAGTAAACCAATGTGTGATAAAGAATTAAGCCCAACATTTTACACGGACATAGATACATTGACATGCATCAAACATAAATAAAGGTTAAAATATTTAGGAGCTACTTTGAGAAATATTTGCACTGATATTTAATCACCCAACAGTAAATTATATATAAATGCTCCATGTATTTATTACCTACATTGCTTTTACATGTTTGCAAGCATATCTCATTGCTGTGATTTGTGCTGCTTGTCTCCTAATCTGAAGGCACTCTTTTAGAATTTGTGGAGGTAATGCATAGCACTCTGAGATGCATGTTTTATTCCACAGTATTTTTTAAGTGTACAGTTACTGGAGGCCAACTCGCATAGTTAAAAATCTGCAGATTAACCATCGATGTGCAAATGGCAAGATTGAATTTTTGTGTTAGCATTGTTGCTGATTTCTTTGCTAAAGCTACTGCACACTGTGTCTGTATTGAGAGGTGAGGCTACACCAACCTCCTCCTGCTGACAAGTCCGTCCTGGTGTTTATGTCATAGGTGTCCCAATATGTGAATAAATAGAAAAATTTTTAAATAAAGGAACCGTTCCCACCCTCCTAACCTGAGACCATATCAGAGTGGAAGACAGATGAGAAGGAAGGACCTGTCTCCAAGGGCATGGCTATATGAAGGAAAGATGAAAATTAATTCCCAGCCTTGAAATGACCTGAGCTGGTGAGTCTAAATGGTTTATAAAAAAAAAAAACAACCAGGAACTTGCCAGCTATTAGGCACTAGTCTAGTGACACAGTCAGTTTTAGTGTAGAGGCATATTTCCTACAAGTAGTCCTGCTCCTTTTACTGACATTGTTAAGCTCACCAGCCTGGCAGATGCACACCAGTGCCAATTCTTGTCCTTTCCTCATTTTCAGATTCTCAGAGTGGGGCACTTAATAAATGCTATCACAGTATGATTAACCAGGGTAGTTGTCTTGGAAATGTGATATGCTTGAAAAATATTTCTTCCAACATCTGGTTTTCAAAGGGGAGCTGAAGGCAGATTTGGCTCCAGAAGTGTCACACCTCAAAGGAAGAGGCTCTGGTCTGAAGCCCAGGTTTTGCAGGGAGCCCTTCCATCCCACACCACCTCACTGATCTAGTTGTGGTTAATCTAATGCCTGGACCAAAAGCAATAGAGCTGAAAGAGTGTGGCTCAGGGCCGAAGCTGGTTAGTGCAAAGCTCCTGTGCCATGGTGCATGGGGAAGAGCAAACATGCCCTTAGGCTCTGTGACTAGGTGTGGCTCGTTTGGCATGAAGACATCAATGTGCTGAACCTGACCTCTGGTTGCTGCCCCATTGTCAGGGCACTGTGTTCAGCTGGCCACTGTTTTACTCAGCTCAGTGAGTGCACATCATGCTCTTGGCTTTAGGCATGTGTAAACAGCTTTGCAGCTAGTTTCTTCAAGTTCTGTTGTCATGTGAAGATTTAACATCTGAGCAAATAATCACAAAGCCAAAAGTGGCCATTCTCTCAATAACACATCTGTTAGGATGAAATCCTGATCCTTTGTGCTTTGTGTGTGCTTTGATTGCCTAGGGAACTCGCATGCTAATTTTTGCTCAGAGGTTATGATATTGAAAGTCTGGGTTTTGTTTAACAGTCAGGCTTAACTCTTGGGCTAACATTTTTCCTGGAGTTTCAATCGTGATCACATAATTATGTTTCGTAAGTGAAGGACAGAGTTATGTCCTAAAAGAAGATGTGTGTTAGTTTGTGAGTCAAGTAAAACGATTAATTTAAAACAACTCACAACAGCTACAAGGGTTGGAAGGATTATTTACTTGTTAAAAGGCAGCTATGCTCAGTTAGGGGAAAATAGATAAGGGCTGGATCAAATTTTAATTATTTTGTTTGATTTTTTCCTTACCACAATGAGAGAAAAAAAAAAATCATTCAACAATCAAGCTTCTTGAAATGATGCAGAACAGAAGAGCTGTTGATTTTGACTTCATCTTATCCAGCAGTTCAGAATCATATTTGTAGCCCCTGAGAGGATGTCTAGGTTGACTTGTTCAATCCTTCTGAATAACTACACAGCAATACAATCGAAAACAATACCGTACCAATTGCCATATCAATAACTACTCTGACATTTAAAAGCAATGGTCTGAATTCCACCCTATGGTACATACCAAAGACAAAATAGTAACATCAATGTTCCTGCTCCCTCTTTCATAGGATTCTGAGAACCCTCTTTTTAGTTTTCCCTGCTGTCATAAATAATTTAAGTGCAACTACAGTCAACATCCCATTTCTCCATGCAAATAAGCACTGAGATCTTCTGATGATACTGCTTGCTCCATATCTCTTCTTTGGTCAGTCCTTTACCATCAAAACCATATAAACTAATCTCACTACTCTGATGCTTCTGTCTTCCTTGGGACATAAGTTACCATGTTCTCATCCCTAGGAATAACAAAGAACCACATATTCCTTGTTGTTTTTTTGGTTTTTTTTTACATTTATTTTTAATAACTTTCTTTATAATCCTACTTTGACTAGGGTTTCTATTTCTATTAACAGTGGGTTGGCAAAAAGAAGTGTTCTCTCTTTGCTGCCTTTTTAGTTTCTGCAAAGCTTCACAGGGACCCAGTTGTAGACCAGTGTCCCATAGGCAAGAGAATGACAACTTTATCCATACAAGCTAATCACCAAAAGTTTTCAAAGGACTTCATAATTTCTGTTGTTAATTAAACCTGTCTTTCTTCCTGTATGTCCAGAGACACATTTTTGGAGCCTGCCTGCTGCAGATGCACATAATCTGAAAAAGCTGGAAGATCCTAATTGCCTTTCTGCAGCCTTTGTTACAGAGCCTCTACCCAAAAACACCCCGACCTAGAGAGGCTGGAGCCACATCTTCAATACCTAAACCTGCATATATTCATTGGCACAACACAAATTAGGTTTTTATACCTGATATCAACCTATTCTTTTGTGGACAAAGTCAAACACAATCGCTAAGGGAGTATCTTGGAGAGAAAATAATTTTATGTTAGAGAAAATAACTTTTTGATGTGCTGGTAAAATTAAATCACTTCACTGAAGAAAAAATGCTATTTGTTGTTTAATTATTATGAGTTAAGTTCCACACCACATTTCACAATTCAGGAAAAAAATCAGCAGTTCATTTAATTTTGTTTATGTTTGATAAAAACATAGTAAGGATAAATTGTTCAGATGATTTCAAGCTTGTGAGAGGTCTTTGAATGATATAAAACTACAGATTTCTCTAGAGTAAAGACCTAGGAAATCTTAATTTGGATTACTTGATATTACCTAGATTACCTGTTGGTTTTTTGGGTTTTTTTAAGGCATATACTTTTTAGAAATTGAATAAACCCCATATTTATTCATTGCTATGTCTAGTAAACAAGGAAATTACAGCCTACGTCGCATCATTCCAAAACTGTTCTGTCACATCAGGTGTCCCAATGCTATCAATAGTCAATTTTTTACAAAAGGTCAGGCCTCAGAGAAATTTACTCATGATGAATTTGTCTGCCTTATAATGGATTTCATTAATCCAGTAATTACTAGAGGTAACACATAAAGAGGTCCCATTTGAAGGAGAGGGTGGATATATGAAAAACACCTCAAATCAGCCCTCACTGTAACACTCTTTTCTTCACCTTTTGTAAAGCCTGTTGCAGATCATAACACAATTCTCGTTACACAGTTGATCAGTTTTAGTATTATGAGAAAAACCCACTTCCATATCATACAGAAGTGACTATTCAAATACATATCACAGGAAAGAACAAAGTTACTGTATCTTTTCTGCCACCAAGGAAACAAGGCACACTGGTTTGGGACCAAACTTTTGGTCCTTCTGGGCCTCAGTCCTCAAGTGGTTGTCAGCAACTCGGGAATGACATGTACAGCATGTAAAAATCCTACACCCACTAAGCTGCTCCATATTTCAGGATGTCTATTTCCAGACAAGTAGAACAGATGGGAAACACTTGATGGAAAACTTTGCTTCAGAGGAATACAATTAGGCTAGGTAGAAAGCTAAGTTTCACAAGTGTCCAGGTGCATAAATCTTACATGTTATCAAAAGGTATTTTAGGGATAGTATTTAGAAAATGAAATAAAATTATTGAGAAATACTGTACTTTGTGTAAGCATCTTTGAATAGATGTGCTGTACATAATAAAAGGGTAAAATTCGTGTGTGTGTATTGACTAAACAACTTATAATGGCTCATGACTATTTGGAACTTTTAAGACATACTGCAGGCAATTTTCTTTAAATCAGAAACACAAATGCTTCATCTTGTTCACCTTGAAAAAAGGTTTCAAAAGAGTTAAGTATCTCCATTAAAACTATCCTAATGCAAGTGAATTTGACATTGAAAAGGGAGATTTGGGTATAGTATGCAGAATTGTTTTTCCCCCATGCTTTACAGTTATGATGCTGCTTTTCATAAATATAGAACTACTGAGATTTGCCCAGCTGAAGAGTTCCACTTTCCTCCTTTTTCATATTTTAAGATGAGTGTCTAGACACACATCTTGAATTCATATGATTTTATACCTGCCTTCATATCAGCAGTGTTAATTTCAGTTTTCCTTGCTGAAGATGAAAGATGAGGTTTTGAGATACCTGGCAGCTTTTCACCCCCATGACAGATGATGCCTTTGCTTCCTTCTTTGGCTTGAAACAAAAGGGCAGTACAGCATGTACTTTGCAAAAGCTTGCTTAATACCCTTCTGCCTCGAAAACAAAGTTACTGGCATTAAATTCCCTATGTCCTTTTCATACCAGCTTGTTTTACAGAGATTTAGAGGGTGATTAGTGTCATTACCAGACTTTATTTGTTTCAGGGCTTTACTCATTACTGGCCAGGGGTCAATCAAATAATGCATATTAAAGCCAGGTCAAAGTGAGCTGTGCACAGAAGGAGAAACACCACAGAGAAGCTTCATCTAACTACTGCCATCAAGTATTAACGTCACAGGTTAATGTATGTGTGACCGTATTAGTTCCACACAGGAACTTCAATATCAAAGCCAGGGAATGGACCAGGTGATAAGACTGAAGAATGGTGAGACTTTAAAAATAATTCTTATGTCTTGACTCGCCAGAGTTAATGACAATGAGAGCACAAACTCCCTATGCCTTTACACTTTACAGGCTTTTCAGAAAGAAAGGAGTAATTTCCACTGAAACAATAGCATGCAAATATAAATAATAGAAGAATAAAAACATTGATGATCATTCCCCCTTAACCTGCCTTGAAAAGCCACAGTTCCAAGGTGAGATCAGGGCACCAAAGCACTCATGGTGTTCTGTGCTTGTTTTATAAGTGCAGAGGTAAAAGCCTAGGTAAAGTAAAAATGAGACTGCCAGCATTAAAATGGGATGCAAGATGGGACACGGGGAAATGAAGGTCAACAGGATTGTCTACTAATAAGACATGAACTTGCATTACTTAATGATACCCTTGTAATCTGTCAGAAGTAGAAAGCTTAAGGAGTTAGTGAGCAAAGAGAGTCAAGTGGAAATTAAACCAGAGTTTTTGCAGTATTTAAAAGAGAAATTAAGAAAAGATTCAGAATTAAGCCATCTCAAAAACTAAGATCCACAGGCAAGTGAGTATATTTGATAAGGTACATCCAGGACATATTAATTTGTGTTCCTATTTTCAAAGAAGCACCTTATTTTAAAAGAGATTTTATTAACCCGTTGGACAGAGTATTCCTATTTTTTCCTTCTCTTTCTTATTTATGCATTTCAAGACTAATTAAATGTTTTGGACTAAATCTGAATGTTTAGACCTGGTTTAAATGTGAATACAGTAGCTTTAGTGACTTTTTTTAAACATTAAACAGTAATGATGGTAGGGTGTCAGAGTCACAAACAGACATTTGGCTAAAGCTTTCATCAAGATGTTCATGTAGCAACAGAAGAAAATATGTTGATATAAATATTTTTGTTTATATTAATTTAAAATTCTATCAATATATATACAGATTTAAGAACACTATATTTCTACCTATAAGTATAGTTTTAGGGTTTGGGTTTTTTTTCCTCTTTGAAATCAAGCCACTCCAGTAAACATGAGTGATCTCTTTAGAAATGGAAATATGCCTGTCACCACAGGAAAATGGATATAGCACATAATTTCTATGGTTAGTTAAAAATACATTTACCTTGTGGACGTTTTTTTTGTTTGTTTTATTTGTTTGATTTAGTGAGAAAATTCATCTTCCATCTTCTTCCCAGCTTGGGTCTTTCACATGTTACTTTTTTCAAGGCTGGTCAATACAAATCCCTGATTTAGAAAGCCATTCTCAGTAATTTATTTAGATTGCATAAGAAGCCATTGGCGTCAGAGAAACAGCAAGAGCTGCTCGTCTGTTTCTGAGCTGAAATATCACCTGCCAATAAAGCTGTGGTTTCAGATAAACCCTACCAACAGATAGTAATTCAGATATACCCTACCAATTTAATTCGGACTTCTTAAGTGAAGGCCATTTAATTGTAAAAACAGCATCAGAAAAAATTCACAAAGGCTGTGGTGTTGGCAAATACTGTCAGTCTGATAATTCTGATATTTTCAGAAGTCTTTCCTGTCACAAGCTGTACTATCATAGTCTGTGTTTTCTGCTGTAATCTGTGTGTCAGAATCCCTTTTGCAGCTCATGACTGGAGATTAACACTGATTTCTGGGCCAAGTCATTACACTTTATCCTCATAACCTTATGTGCATTTAGTCTCACCATGCCCTTTCAAATGTGGCAAGTTCTCAAGCAACAGCATGAAAATATTTCCATTCCTGCTGGCTCTTTCATGATATTAACCCCTCCATATGCACAGGTATCTATACCACAACAAAAAATACTCATGAAAATTTGAATTTTTAAGTTTGGATTATTTTAAATTAAGTTGATAAAACATCAACCAGTGCCTCTGTGCTCTTAGGCTATTTTACAGTAGCAGCAAGGAAATCAGCATCACTATGAAGATATTTTTGCGTTGTCACAGAGTAGAAACTGGACCTTAGCATAAACAAGGGATAGAGCTGTCATTTCTTTGCAAGTCAACAAAGACCAGACTATGCTTTCAAATTTGAACTGGAGAACACTTGACAAGTGCAATCAGCTCCAACTTTTGTGCTTTGACACACTGAAAGGATCAGAGCAAAGAGTGGGGAACCTCCTTAATGGATTGGAAGGGATAATGCATAAAAAAAGCTTAGAAAGATTAAATACGTACAGCTTGACTAACCAACAATTAAGTGGGGGGAGAAGGGAGAAGATATATCTTCAAAAGCAATGAGAAGGTAAACACCAAGGGGCAAGAGTAATTATTTAAAAATACAAATGGGATATATCTAGAAATAATGAGATCAAATTGAGAAAAGGACAATGTAATCTGAATTTGAAGAATGACATACGATAAGTGAGAAAGGGTATTTCCACTTTTTTCTCTTGAGAGCATTCTACAGTGTGCTAGATCTTCCTCAAAACAATTAAAATGAAATGGGTAAAGCACAGGAGACTATATTCTGTGTTTCAGTTCTGTATTGGCAGGGCTTTGCTTTCTATCCTAAGAGATCTTTCCTATTTGCAATGACTTTTTTTCCCCCAAAAATTAATAAACAAAAAATCCAAATAAAATGAGAATTTATGAAATAACAGTTATGTGGGAATAGGGAGAAAGGTACAAAAAACATTGAGAAAAATTAATAAGCTTTGTATTGATTAAATAAATAATGAAAAGCCATATCAAAAAATTTTAAGGCTTTCTAGTCACTTCCAGTGTACAAAAAATCTCATGTTTGTATTCATTCAATTATATGAGCTTGCAAAGTCCCTTGCAGATCCAGATTTTTATTAAATCAGGTATAGAAACATATTTGAGAAGTATTTTAAAATTTGAAATAGAAACCTAAATATGTATTGCTTTTAAGTTGAAGAGTATGGATTAAAGGAGGAAGGCAGATTGCGAAACAGTTGCAGAATTATACTGGAATAAATTAATTCAATGATTATGTTAAAACATACTAGGTCTACAAGCAAGAAAGGAGGAAAGAGAATTTCTAAATTCTTTTTCATGTGGAATTAACCGTAACATGAAAGGAAATTCAAAACTTGCATAACAAAAATAGAAAGAAACTGCCTAGCTCCTCTACACAAAGGAATGCATTCTGATCGGCTGAGTGACATTATCTAGTGTTTTGAATATAAATTATCAATTAATTAAAATTCAGTATTTTTATTAAAATTTCTGCTTGTAGTGAGTTTTCTTCCATTGTCATTTTCACCCTCAAATAAGGACATTGCTGACAGAATTTTTCTGCTTGAACAGATGAAATAATCACAAATAAAAACACAAAATCAGTGGAACACTTCAATGCAACTGAAGATCTGTACCTAAAGTGAAATACTAGCAATTGAGATTACATCATTTATATTTTAGAAGACCAGCTATTAATTCTTAATTGCAATTCATATATATATATAAAATAAGTAACTGGCTGATGTAGATCACCACTCTTTCAATATAGTCACTCTACATTCTTTCTGTTTCCTTGTGCCACATATCTGAATCAGAAAACTGCATTTAGCTTTTTTAAATCTATCAAAACTGATTGATCTATCTAAATCAGAAAGTTGCTGGAAGGACAACAGGTTTTCCTTCCTATTCTCTATGCAAATGTGTTAAAAAGATTTTTCTCTCTTTTGTTTACCAAATTATTTATTGCTCTAATGGACTGACATACCTGTCTATGAAATCAAAGAGATAATATGAGAATTAAGTGTGTAAATAAATTAGCAACACTGAGTTAATTAAGAAACTTGTCATGATAGGCATGGACATACATAAGAATAACCTTTTCAGCAATAACCTTTCAGCAATAAATGCAAGTTTATGTAATGATCTAGAAGAGGGAAATTTCTAAAAATCAGTAATTTCTTTGAAATACTTGCATTTTAAAAGCACAAGCTAGTACAATGGATCATAATGCACAGAAGTGCAATCACACTCGTTTTAATCAGGAAATGACTTTTTTCTGTACAATAACACTGTGACAGTAAAATCTCAAAATACTGTTCTGCTTAGAAAATGGCTATAAAAATGTCAGAAAGGATTTCCATGCAGGCAGCCCTTCACTGATATGAAGTGTTAGTTTACAGACACAAAACCAGAGCCTGTATCAATTCCCACTGAAATCCAAGGAATTCAATGACAACAGAGTTATACCAGCTAGGTTTCTGAAAAATGTCACTCACATCATACATCAGTAGTGTCGAGTTTTAAAAAACAAAATCTGGCTGCAAAAATCCAATTGTCATTATTAACATCTATGTGTTGTTAGAGGCAGCAGATTTAATTAGGTTATCTCTTCACTATTCCTCTAAAAGAGACTTTCAAACTCATAAGTCCAACCAAGAAGGTGCTCTGGGGCACTGGTTTTTATTGGCAGGAGAACCAGCAAGAGATGATCAGGCAGTTAAGTAAGGTTGCTGGTTCTTCAACCTGCCTGTCCCTTTTTCTGCAAAGAGTAATGGGAGAGGTTAGAGAAAATGCTTGAATGATGTTAAAGCACAAAGAGCAAAAATACATAAAAATCTATTTGAATTAATTTATGCCGAACACCACCTCAGGCTAGATACTAATGAAAATACTACGTCCCTTTTGTTCAAGGCACTCAAAGCTGTTGACCACCAGCTAAATTACTGCCATTTCTGCTATCAAGGCCTCTTCTTCACAACTAGAAGCTGACAGAAAAGCTCTAATTTTTCACTCAGTAGTGCTTGTTCAGGGGGCTGTGTGCTGAAGGAAGGGCTTCTGGGAGCCCCAGCTGTCTGATAACTACCCCTGTGCAGTGACATTATCATAGCCTCATCATCTTTACTGTATGTGGCTCTTTGCATACCTCTCACAGCACCTTTCATACAGCTTTTTCAGATAAATTTGGTCCAAACAGTTGTAGGGAAGTAGCTGGCTGCTTCTTTCTATTCACAGAATCATAGAATTGTAGAGTCATAGAGTCATTAAGGCTGGAAGAGATGTCCAAGGTCATTGAGTCCAAGCTTTGACTGAACACTACCACGTCAACTAAACCATAACAAGAAGTGCCACATCCAGTCGTTTCTGCAAGACTTGCAGGGATAAGTTCACCACTTCCCTGGGCAGCTTGTTCCAATGCATAAACACCATTTCAGTGAAGAAATTTTTCCTGGTGCCCAACCTGAACCTCCCCTGGTGCAGCTTGAGCTCATTTCCTCTTGTCCTGTCACTTGTTACCTGGGAGAAGAGACTGATCCCCAACAGGCTACAAACACTTTTCAGGGATTTGTAGAGAGCGATAAGGTCTCTTCTGAGCCTCCTTTTCTCAAGGGTAAACATCCCCAGATCCCTTAGCTTTTTCTCATAGGACTTACTCTCTAGACCCCTCACCAGGTGCCCTAAATGTCCCTTTGTTCCTAATAGGAATTTAAAAAATCATAATATAACATATATTTAGTTCCAGAAGCCTGCAATATCTCAAGCTTTGCATTTTTCAGTACTTGTAGCAACCTAAAAGTACTTTGAAAAGCAGCAGGCACCTTCTTCATTGTTTATGGTTGCCTAAGTCCCACCTAGTCCAGTTATGTCTGAAGAAATTATAATTATTAAATAATTATTTCTAGGTAGTTAAGCTGCCTAGGTTGATCTTTACAGTTACTGATTTCTTAGTAGAGCATGATCAAACCAATTTCATCAGTTTGTAATCACATATCAAGTTTTCTTCTCATTTGTCGTAGTTTTGTCTCGCTTCTGTGATTAAATTTTTAGTTATCCTTGTGCCATAACACCCTTTACTCCCATGATAGTAATGTTATCCTTAATTGTGGTATCAATTAAATTAATATCAATGCAAATGAGAATATAAAACCTGAAAGACATCTCTTGATTACATAACTTTGATGTATCTCTTGTCCACAATGAAAATGAAATTTGAATATTTATTACTATTATTATTATTGTTATTATTATTATTGCTATTATTATCATTGTTATTGTTATCATTGTTATCAGTATTCTTCTCAGGCAGAGTTTATCACTGTAAAGATCATTTCTTCCCTAATTTTTTACAATTTCTTGAGAGAAAAACCTCTTGAAAAAACTAAAAGAATATTGCCACTGGAAGAGGAGATTGGGAAAAATCATTATAAACCTAACAAATTCGTAAGGATTGACAGAAAATCCACAGAGAAATGTTTAGCTCACAGAACATATGTCTCTTCAAAGCCCAGAGATTTCAGAGGGGCAGAGAAACCTCATGCTGTCTCAAGAAAAATTGAGGACTTACTTTCAAAGGTGAAATGCCCATGCACCCACTTTTTAATTCAAAAGTCATCTCCATGTCAACATCTGGTGCAGATCAGCAATGATTTTCATTAAATAGAATTTGATTTTAAACTGGGAAAGTATCCCATCTACTAAAATTTTTTCTTTTGGAGAGATTAGAAATTAGAATTAAAAAACATCTTTTACAATATATCTTAGACTAATGAGCATCCTGTGAAAATTATATTTAGAATGAGCAAGAGGACCTTTTAATATTTAACTAAATTTCCCTACCCTAAAACTCTATGCAATAATGTTTCATGGTGAGAGTTCTGGCCTGCTATTTCACTCATTTATGTATTTATGCACATCTGAAATAGAGCTTTGATGAAAGAGGGTCCTGCCTTTTATAATCATTCAAATTTTTTCTTTAACTGCTACTAGAAGGGTCTTAGCCTTAAACTGAAATAAGACCTAAATTAAAATAATTAAAGAAAAAACTGTCTCTTAAAAAATACTATCTTAATTCAAAGGAGTCTATGTCTATAAATAAAATAAGTGTATTAATAAATTAATATGGCATTTGACCTTTTCAAATTATCAGGGAAAGATAACAAAATAGTCTGTAAGTCTTCTTGAATACAAAGCATTTTTGAGGTTTTTTCCGCTCTCCCTCCCACCCTTTTCCTTTAAATCCTCTGGGGAATACCTGATAAAACAAAGCAAGAAAGTATTTTTTTAAATGGAGAGACTTTACTCACTTAATCTAAAATTTGAAGGGGTAGTAGATGGAAAGAAAATGGCCAGCACTCCAATAGCACTCGAATTACTGTATCTTTTGAATGACCCTTCTCTACTGTTTATAGAATGTAAACTGCATAGAAATATATACATTTAATAATACATGTCAAACTATGAATAGAAGATCATCAAATTTCAAAATAGTTCAAATGAAAACTCTATTTTTACAGCCATTAAACACACATGACAAAAACCTTTTTTTTAAGAGTGAGAAGGATTATTCATCAAAATAGTCCATTACAAACTAATTTTCTATGAGGGTTAGATGCATATTTAAAATGTATAGAATCAGATCATATAGAAGAGTGCAGTAACAGGACACTTCTAAAAGTATCACAAAGTTTGGGAAAAATTATCTAAGAAGCTTGCTTGGTTAGAATTTAGATCAAATTCAGTTTATCAATAAATACATAATTATTCTTTATATAGAATATGCAATATATATTTCATTTCTTCTTTATTTCTGGTTTCCCTATTCTTTTTTAATAGAGGGAAAAGAGAGGTAAAAGGCAGAGATTAGGCAGTGATGACTGAAAGAAATTGTGAGCTTTAGGGAAAAAGAAATGAGAATCAAGAGCTGGAACAACACTGCAACACATTTATAAAATGTGATGTAGCTTTGATATAGTCAGGAAACATAAGAACAAAAGGATTGTACTGAACAAGATAAAATCAGATTCTAGTGATGTGCTTGTCCTATATGTCCAAGCCTGGCTGTAAAACATGCACTTCATTCTAACCTAGTGAGAACTAAAAGAGAAAGGTCAATTCTGAACAAAACTGCATAAAAGATTATTAGTGACAGGAAAAAAATAATGAGAGCTTAACTATCAAGTGCTACTTTCAGAGGAATTACACTTATCTGAAAGTTAGGTGTGATTCAGAAGGTACAACTTCAACACATACAACTCCATCATGAACTTCAGCTCTTAAAGAACACTGTACCCTGGAGCTATAAAAACTGGAAACTTGGAGTTTCGGTTTTCAGCCAATCTAAAATCCACAGATTTCATTGAATTTACTCATGCCTTACAGCTAAGTATGGACACAAATTAAGAAGACCAGGTACAATTTGAAAATGGCTGGTCCAAGCGATCAGACCTATAAGCAGTCAGATTATCTTTCATTATTTCTGTCTCCTTCATGCTGTATAACATCAAAGACTGAAAAAAAAATATTATTGTGGTTCAAATGTTAAGTATTAAATCTGGGATTTCAATGAACCTCTGCAGAAATGGCTGAAGTTTTTTGATGGACTTAATTCTCTGTCATTTTCTATGGCAGAACTAGAGAAAAGGGTGTCTTTTCCTAGAAAATGTTGTATTCACCTCTCACAAGAGTTTTCATGTAATATATTCACCAGGGGATAACATTTACTCCACAAATATATTTTTATCACACTAAACACTTGTCACAGTCCTAAAATCAGATATTTTACATAGCTCTATAAACTTAATGTTCTAGTTATATAAGAAGCTTAAATATGCTGGAAATAAATATTGATTTCTGGAGCTCAGCCACCATAAGGGTGATGGCTGTGAAAGACTCACAGAAGAATAAATAATGCTTACTTTTCCCTACACAGACCCTTATTCTAAATTATTGAACAAGTGACATGTTTGAATTAAGCACATAAAAATGTGCATCTTTCTGTTTCAGTCTTTACTATCAGCACTAAAATTTTCTCTAGTAGTCCAGATATACTCCAAGCAATATGAAATGAATATTTCTAGAATATAAAAACAGTTAAACTTTGATTTGCAGAAAAATGGAGATTAGATTATCCAGCTAGAAAAACAAACAATTTGAAGACTCTTTAAATAATTGAAAAACTTAACAAAACACAAACCAAGACTTTTAAAAGGAAATCCTATCACCCATTCCATACCAGGTGTCAGGACGGTTATTTTAATAGAGATGAATTTCCCTGAGGTTATACTTGACCAGTGGAAGATTATACTATAAATAAATTCCTTGTTTCACACAACTCTTCTTGAAGCATCTTTTTAAGATGGACTGCCAGCAAGGTTTTCCCGACCTGACAGGACGTTTCTCATGGTTTTCACTTTGAAGATGAGGGCCAGCCATAAGACACTAGATATTGGCATTGGTGCCTGGGCAGGGGAAATCTCCACTTTAACTTTTGGCTCTGATGTCTCTGGTTTCCCTTGTTGCTTTACAGTGTTTTCAGTGCCAAGAACTTTTCCTTTGTGTTATGGATACATACTGCTCAAGAGGCAGACAAAAAAAGTGAGTGATCTTAGCCTTGACTGAGCAAGCCTTGGAAGAACATGTGGATCTGATATGGACTTCCTTCATTGGGACAAAAGAAAGAAATCAGTTATCACTGACCAGCTTAATTCTGCACAAATTTTTGATTCACTGCTTACTGTATTTCTCTCTGTGGTGCAAAAGGCACTTCTTCCAGAGCATAAAGCCATAAAAATTTGGCGTTCACTGCATGTTCTGCCCCACCTCCTCACCAAAAAACCCCAAAACAGGCTGACAAAAGGATGTAGCCTCAAACTCAATGCTATGGATTCAGTGCTGTAAATAGATGCTTCCCTGGAAGGCAATGGGCAAATGAAGGGACTGCTGCATCCACAGGGTGACTGGCTTCTACTTCCTCCTGGTTTCTTCTGGGTTTCTGCTGGTAAAGTCCAGGCATGTGTTTAAAAGAGATTTTTTGACATTTTTACATCTTACTCTGGCACCATGAGTGTAAGTGCAGTTCATAAATCAGACAATGTGACCTATTCAACTTGCATACATCCCAAGAGCCAGCCCCAATAGGAAACATGAAACTTGCAGCATGCTGGCTATAGACAACAAGCTGAGCAAGGCAGGCAGCTAACAGTGACTCTACAAAAGTGGGAATAGGCAATATATTTTCATTTTGGCATCTTTAACAAGGTTTGCATATCTTTTAAATTACAGTTAAACACCATGTGTTCCAGGTTCTTTAGATAAGAAATGAAAAGGATTTCCTTGTTCTGTATTTAAAGGTAATTGATTTTCAAGCTTCCTGCCATTATCCATGCTAGAGTCAGACTTGCACGGTGTAGTATGCAAAGAGGGTCCCTAAACTAGTCTGAAGTTCAGAAAGCAGCAGTATACTCTGCTCCAGCTCTGCTTTTCTGGAAGTTCAAAGGAAATCTTGTGATTGGCAGTAATTTCCAACACTGCTGGACTGCATCAGAATGATAACTGTAGATACTAGTTCTTGAAATAAATACTTTGTACCAATGAAGCTCTCATAAAAGACTTGAATTCATGACTTTTCTAATGAGCATGTGGCCATAAGAGGCTGTATAATGATAAAGAGCCTTATCGATCAAAGATTTTGACTATTTTACTGTGCACGTGTAATTACATGTCAGCAACATGACCTATCCTATCTTCCCTATCAAATTTAAAGAGCAGAATCTTATACAAAAACCCAAAATCTAAATTTAGCAAAGCTCATAAATTTGTGCCTTAAGTTAAAAAAATCTGAAGCATCATGGAAACTTGTTGACTTTAGCTAGTTATGCTCCTTTAGAAACATGCTTATATTTCGGAAAAAAGGCAGAATTAAGCATGTATCATCATGCATCTTGACTGAGAAATGGAATGAAAGGAGAAACTAGTAGAAAGAAGATTTTTGGAAATATTTTCCCAACTTCTATAGCCTCTTAGAATCACGGCTTTTCATTATTGTTTCATACATTTGGTTTTAGTCATGTTCCATGACTAAATCTCCCTGTAGTTAGTAGTAATATCTAAATTTTTTGATCAAGGTACATGTTTTTAATTTTTAGTTGAGAAATAGAAATTAGAAATGTCCTCTTTTTATTTCTGTAAAATTTTATAACAGCTCATCACCCTTTTACCCTAAAATTAAGACGCTGTCATAGTCCTCTTAGATTCAGATGTAACAGTAACAATGTCTAAGCAATTGCAAGGGCAATGAGAGGAGTAGGAAATTGATGAAAAACAATAGAAAATAGCAAGACTATAGAGTTACTTTTTGAGATTTACTTAGAGGATTTCCCCATGTGTTATATCTATATATCTTGTCTCAAAATGGATTTAAAAGTATGTGTGAAGGAGATCCACCTGCATAAATTCATGTAACTATTCAGTATTTCATAACCTTTTAGTTCATTCCCCAATAACCCCAAAATTGATCCTGTTTTGCAGCTTATTCAAGTAACAATCATAGCAATCAGTTGGAAAAATTAAATTAACTACTTATCTCTGTTGTACACTTTGAAATTCAAGCAGCCAAAGACACAAGGTTTAGAAGTATGAAAGACAATTATTCTATGTTACGTTTTAATTAGCAATCTAGATTCCAGCAAAAACAGCAAGTAAGCATCATAATCCTTTCATTTCTAATGCATACCTAAAGGAAAATAAAGCTTTCTCTAAAGACTAAAAAAGTGTTTTGTTCAAGGAAAACTTTATTTCCAATCATAGGAATTATGATGGAATTTTTGCATGTGCTTCTCAAGCAAGTACCTAGATGTACTTGGTTCTCCAAAAATCTCAAAAAATTTCAGTGTAACCGTAATGATAGAAACTTGCTCTAATTTAAGCTTATCCATTCTGAGCTATTCATAAGAATGTACTGAAAATACATTTTCTTTACAGTTTGGGATGAATGATTATCTAAAGACATGAAAACATGGAGAAAGGATGAATATTTTTTTCTTTTGAATATATATCTCATTTTTTAATTTTATTGTTATTCTTCCCACTATACAGCTCCCTAGACTAGGAAACACATTGTGTTCACCTTTTCTGTAGTTCTTGAAACGCATTCTTTTGAATTGACTGCAATGCCCAATTCTCTCTTTGAAGAAATCATATCTTTAAACTAATTGATAATGCAGACATTTCAGCCACTGCTTATTATCAAAGTAAATAGGTTATTCTACTACTAACAGTCATCCTTATGCTGAGTAAATTACTGACTCTCATAAGTTGTATTTTCCTTGGTATGCATCTTAAATTCCGAATACTATGGTTGAATGTCCATGTCTTGGAGGTCAAAATGAACACAGAGAGACATTACCAAATAGGAAACAAAAAAACCCTCAACTTTTTCTTCGTAATATGAAAAACCTTTTACTTTTTCTTGAGAAGGTGAAATAGACCTTAGGAATTGATAGCAATTCAATGTCATTTCACATGCTTTTATATCTGCGTTGTACTTGAGAGGAGGAGAAGTGGCATATATTTTTAAAAATTTAATTTATTTTCAATTTTCCTCTGTATTAAATCAGCTTTTCTTCCTACAATACCAAAAAGAGGAAAGAATCAAATCAGAGGGACTGGATATAGATTAGCACAGCTATGGAGATAAAGCAGTTTGCATGTATGATATCAATTACAAAGATCCTCAGGATGATAGCAAAGTGGGGCACTCTCCCTTACGGACTACTGGAAAACAGCTTCAAAGAGAAATAAAGCTTAAAACAGTATTATCTATCACAATTATCAATGGTTCCCTTCCTACATAGCTTCTCAGTTCTTGAATTCGTTCTAAAAGCCAGGAGATATTCATCCAAATTAATCAATGAGCCAGGTAACAGAAACATAAGGTGATTAGCTTAAGCTGGACGATTAAGCTTTTGAATGTCTGGATTTGGGGAGCTGAATCACTCTCTTTGAAACTGTTTCCAGCAGTGTAACTCCAAGTCCTCATTAAGCCTTGCTTAATACTAAGCTACATGATTTTAATATTTATTTCTCACCTCCACTCCCCTCAGCCTCCCCGTCCAGTATTTGGGGATGTAGTGGAGTGGGGCAAAGCTAAGAAAGTAAGTTTGTGCTCTAGAAAGGGAGAGTGGGATCTGCATCCCTGTAAGACAACTCCTTGCTGTTAAGTAGATGTGAAATTCTATGTATACCACTACTATGGTTTGGAGGGAAAGTTCTCACCAGCAGCAGGCCCTTGTTCCTCCTGCCAGCAGGCAGGGTTCAGTTTATCTACTGATATCTGTTTCCAAGTAACCAGCAAATGGAAGATCTTTTACTACAGACTATAAAACTGCAGAAAAAAGACTATGCAGCCTTTTAACTCTTTTATCTGTAGTCAATGTTTAGAATATTTTATAACAGCTATCAAGAAGTTGCAGGATACTAATCATTCAGAACATTATGTTTGTGTAAGTTTGTGGTCCTGATTCAAGTACCTTTTTCCTGTGATTTTCTTTCAGTTTATTAAACATGTAACTATTATAAAAGAAGAATTAGGGGTTTGATTTCAGGATTTTTTTCTGAATCTACTTATTAGTTTGGTTGGGTTTGTTGTTTGGGAGTTATTTTTAATCTTTTCGAATGATCACTGCTGTTTTCCGAATAAAAATCACCAGCCTCAAGTACTAATGGCAGAAACATAGCAGAGTGAAAAGGTGAGAGTTTTCAGGCAATATTTAAAAAAAAAATACAAAAATGGTAAAACTGTTTTCACATGTACAAGATACCTATATGCTGTTTTAGGTTCTCCATTGAAAGAGGAAATTAAAATCAGTCATCTCAAAGGTTCTCAGATAAAAACTTGTCAAGCTGTGATGTCACATGCATCGTGTCCTTTGTCTTGACACTGCTCCTGAGTGATTATGCTGGCCTCAAAGCTAATTTTTTGCACTTGAAGTTACTTTTATTTTTCCCCACGTGCATTATCTAATACTTATGGAGGCATTAATTTCCTCAGCCATTTTTTTTTTCCAGGTCCCATTCTCTCATGAAGCCCTGCAACTCTTTACAGCTGGCACATGGCATCACCTCATTGATAGACCATTCCACAAAATTTCAGGGAATCTTTCACCAAAGGATTAACTAAACTAAACAGCCTTGGTATCATAGAAAAGATTCTTGCATGAATAAACATTGACCTAAAAGACAGAAAAGTAAGTAGACATAAATATTTAACTTTCACAGGGAAGGGAGGTTTCCCTTTTACTTTCTTTGTACAAACAGTTTAAAGCAGAATGAAGCACTGAACAATTACTCTAGATGCTGGATTTATGGTTGAAATAATACACGAGAAAACCGGTAAAATTCATTGTCTGTGTGCTGCAGTTCTTGTACAGCCTCTTCAATTTTCATTTGCTTTTTTATAGCAGCTGTTCAATATATAAGGTGTTAATTGTCACAGCAGAGAGTAAAGGAAACCTGCAACCCAAGGATACAGAAGAGGCTGTTTCTCTTGAAATTCATCAGTAAATACTAAAAGTCCTTTTTAACAATTCTACTTAGAAAACTTCAGGTTAACAGAACGATTCAGGAAGTCAGGAATAATTATAAAAAAAATTGTGTACTGAAGTTTTTGTCCTGATTTTATGATTTCTCAGCTAAACTATTCCACAGTTCCAACTAGGACTGCTGCTTGAGAAAATAATGACAAGGTTGGAAAGTGCCAAGTGACTATAATTATTGCTATGTTAATATCTGGATCCCATAGAAGTTAAATTTGCAAGATCATTTAATAAAATATCAGAAATGTGGTATGAATTTGATATCATAAAAATGACAGGCATCCTTAAGTAGGTTTGGGGTTTTTTTTAATGCTGATATAACATATTTAAGAAAACCTTTAAATATTTTATGGTAACAGAGTTTAACCTTGCTATACTTGCCACAGTGGTGAGCAAACATTTAAAATTAATTTTATATCAAAATACATCTCTGTAGCCATTTTAAATTCATATATAAGTAAATTGATTTCAGTGGGAGTTATGTATTTAATCACCTTTGAGAAAGTGGGCCTCAGTCCCTAATCAAGTCGGCTTAAATATGCTAACTGAATTGTTTTGAAAGTGCTGACATTCTGGAGCTCTGCATTATCACTGGGTGTTTCTGGGTATTCTAGGTAATAACACATATCTAATCTTGTTTAAGAGAACACAATTTGGTAATTGGCAAAGCATTTTCTGTGATTACTACCGACTTTCATCTTGTAAGTATTATATAGCTGTGGATGTTTATCTGGGATGTAAACAATAAATAGTACTGCATAATTTTTTTAATATCCTTCTATACAAACCTATATATAGACATCTGTATTGTTTGTCTCAGACTGGTGTAATATTTCCTTTGTGCTATGATGAGTTCAGCTAGTTATTTCATCTTTTTTTTCATTGTAGATTGTGCATTTCTAACATCAGACTTGTATATAATAAGGCTTCATTCTTCAAGGCTACAGGATTCTCCCAGCCTTGGGCTCATCATGTTCAAGAAGGTGGACCTTTCAAGAGAGATTACACTGAGTCCTAAATCATGATTTAAAAAAAATAATAATATTTAAAATAACTGCATATTTTCTTCTGAATGGTTCTTCAGAGCTTTCATTCTGTAGAAAGTCTTTGTGTTTTAGTGAAAGATCTTGAACTGCTGGAGATTCTTTAGAGCAGATTCCTGATTCATAATAAGTTCTGCATAATGTTAGCATGAATTCAAGTTCGGAAATAAATATTAGATTATATATATTCTGATAAAAATCACCTTTCTACCATTTAAACTTCGACATTAGGAATTAACATCCCAATGGAAATTGTGTCTTTAAACAAAGAGTTAAACAGTATACTGGAGTAAAGGAAAACAGAGGCAAGCGTGTTCAAAAGGAGGGGGAAGAATTGGTGGGGAGGAATTTAGAAGGGACTAAATTGATATTTTTAAAATGAGAGACTTACAGACCTTGAGCTTTTTTCAAGTATAGGATTTTTTTTATTTTATCCAGAACTATTGAATTAAAAATTGAGATAAATTAGGAAAAGTGAGGGAAACCTGAATGTAGATACTGAGGAGAGGCAAATAATAAGATTTTTGTAAGAAAATGATAGGTCTCTAGAGCTTCAGATACATGGAAAACTGGTGCAACACAATATATGATATGGAAAGATAAGGAAGAAGTGTCATGCTAGGCTAGGCATGAGAGGGAAGCAGGAAGGAACTGTTTATTAGAAAATACACAAAAAAATAATTTCGTAGTAAAGAGAGCAGTCATTTAAGAGAAAAGTGGAGGGCGGTGGGATAAGTGGATTAAGATGGATGTTAAAACCAGCAACAACAACAACAAGACAATTATACATGAGAGAAGGAAAAAAATCCCTGCAAAACAAAAAGTGAAAAACAGAGGCACAGACCACAGATGAGGGTGAGTGGAACAGAAGATAAAAATAAATAACATGCCAGTTAGCAGGGTGTTTCTCAGTGTAAATTATGCATAAACTTTAAGCTAAAATGAATTTTACATGCTGCATGGAATGTGTTGATGCACACAGAGTCTTATCTGAAGACCACTCAAATCAATGGTAGAAACCTCCTGTGGTTATTTACAGGCGAAAATCACACTTGTAGCTTTGCAGATCCAAAACAAGAGCTAAAATTTGACCTCTGAAAAACACACATATTTTGGGAGGCTTTTGATCGTGCCTTTGCTTAAGCAGGCTCCTTGCAAAAGCTGTGAGTGCTGCTGAATTGAGGTGGTGCAGGTGGGTCTATTGACACACACTTGGGTCAACAGCTTTAATTATAATACTGTTCAAGGCTTCTGTGGCTGACACTTTTGTGGGTATCACAAAACATCTTGCAGAGTTCAGGCAAATAATATTCTGTTGAATGAAAGCTTGAGTATATTCTCTATCACAATTGTAGCAACTCAGTGTCAATCTGGCAGCACCATCATGCTTAGAATTCTGTGCCCATTGCCATCATCAGTCTGGGTTTTTTGAGTGGTTTATAATTCAGCTATTTTAAATCATACTAGGATAAATCTCAGCTTACAATTTCTTATTCTGGATGTATTTTGTTCTCACAATGTTGCATTTAAATTGTTTCATTCTCTTTTTAGGTTAGCAACTGAAAGAAATAAATGTTGCTGGCTTTTTACTACACAGTGCTTATTCAAAAAAAGGAGAGTTCACTCATATTACATTGCCAGCTCAGACAATCAGGAGAAATGAATCCAATATCACTTGTGAAATTTGTCAATGTATTCTTTTATAGGAATGCTATCATTGCAACAATAGCTTCACTGCATGGCAGGTTCCCTGCTTTGGTCAGGAAGAGGAGAAATCTTTGTATTCAGCCCAATAAGATTTTAAGGCAGTTCTTTGTTTAGATACCTCTATCTGTTTTGGGTGGGGTATTTTAGATTTGAATTTCCAGTTTCTGAAATGTACACAGGAGTTCTAAGCTTCTTATTCTCCAAATGTGCCCTTTCCCACTACCAGTTTCCAGTCACTGTTACACAAGTAGCCACATACATTTAACTAGCTACCATATTGAGTGAACAAATACTCATATTTGTCCTTCTGGAAAACATCATCTTTACAAAATAATGTAAACAATCTAAGGGGTTGTATTTCAGAATCAAGATGACCTTTGCTGTGAGCCTTCACTCAAACAAAAGCAATAGTTAAGTAACACTGAAAGATTAATGCCATACCAGGCAGTTCATGACCAGAGTGTCACCTCTTCCTTTTTACCTTAACTGTTGTTCTGATCCTTTCCTATTTTTATATAAGCCATTTGATAAGTGTTACCCACTACTGGGGAATTTCTACTTTGCTGTTATTCACTTTTGAAAGAAGTTTCTTTGAACATTCCCCTTCATAAACAGATACCTGCTCTTTGATTTTTCTCTTTGTTTACATAGACTCATTTCACATGGAAATTTGCAGAACCTTAATTCAAAATTCAGTGAGATTCTCTGGAACAGGCTTCCCAACTTTTATCGTTTTCCATAATCCACAAGGGCAACTTAAGCAGATAAATAGAAGCAGATTTTATTTATCAGTTTTTATTTCTAAATCTGGAATATTAATGGACAGGACATATTACATGCCATCCTAGAAAACAATTTTTTAAAATGTGCATATTTATATAGCGACACACATGTATAAATTTATATATATATGTATACAGGGGCATAATACCTTTCCATATGGTCCAAAATACACCAGGAAACTCCTATCCAATACTGAACAGAGGGAAAGGCAGGTTAGTTTATTCCTTGGGCAGTCAGACATTGCTCTTACAGTCAGAAGTAGAGTCTTCCACTGATACTTACCAACTGTTTTCAATTTTCAAAGCACTTAACTATAGTTTAAACCATATAAACCATAACTATTTGGGTCTCCATGAGAGAATTCATTAAAGACCCATCACCATTTTACAAATGGGTAGGCAGAGAGGTTCAGCCAGTTATCCCAAGATAAATACATTATTATTGAAATCAGACTTAAAAGATCACCCTTGCTTAACTAGTCCAAGGAAATGCAGAAATTAGAGCTCAGTTCTATCAAGAACCAGCCCAGAAAGTATTACAGGACAGCAAGTGCCACCTACCCTGACTTAAACCCTTGCAACTTTAATGAGACTGTACAAGTCAAGGCAAAATTATATCAGAGAGTTGCATCTAGATGAAAAGATGTTGTAGTGAGGTGGGGAGCAGCCTCTTCTCTCAGGCAATGAGAGACAGCACAAGGGGAAACAGACTCAAGCTGTTCCAGGGAGGTTTAGATTGGATATTAGGGAACATTTCTTCACTGAAAGGGTGATCAGGCATTGGAGTAGGCTGCCCAGGGAAGTGGTGAAATCACCATCCCTGGAAGCGTTCAAATGATGTGTGGATGTGGCACTTGGGGACGTGGCTTAATGGTGAACATGGCAGCATTAGGTTAATGGTTTGACTCAATGATCTTAGAAGTCTTTCTGAACCCAAGCTGTTCTAAGATTCTATGAATAGGAACAAAAATGACAAAAAGGAGGTATAATTCTAGAAATTTTACAGGTAAGAGAAATAGATAATCTATACTACAGGACTTTATGGCTTAAAGCACTTGAGAGATAGAAAAGGCTGATTTTAGGTTGATTTTATTGTCTCACTGTATGCTCTTTCTTTTACAAATCAGGTTTGCATCAATCAACTAAGTGCAGTTCTAAATTCACTATGAATCCTGTTTCAATCAGTGTAGAGGATAACATCGCAGAACAAGAAATATTTTTTACCAAAAGAGACTCAATGCTTTCTTATTTTTCTCCTTATTGTGAAATTTGAATTACTGATGGACTTACTTTCTGAAATGTCATAGCATGTTTAGATTATCTCATACATAAAATATTTCTGGCCAAATGTAAAGAAATATAACAAAGAAGAATATAACCAAGAAGACCAAAATTGCACAGAATTTGTTAATAGGTGGTGCTATGATTTCTTATGTGTGATGCATGGGACATGCTAGAATGCATGCCAAAAAAAGCTATCAACTGAGAAATCTTGGTTGCTGATGATAAAACAAGTGGTGTGTGACGTAGAGTCAAAGACCTTTTCCCTGGCTTCCCTCACATACAAAAATTATGTTGAGAAAATTAGGTGAGTCTTATAAGAACATTAGCAATAAAACTGGTGGGTACCAAATAGTTTCACAGCGTGACAAGAACTCTGAAAAGGTCGGTTTCCTACTACTTGACGTAATAAAACTCTGTAATTTAAAAAAAAAAGAAAAAAGAAAAAAAAATAAGTAAAGCACTTTAGAAAACTCAAGATATTTTTCTCAAGCTGATTTTTTCTAAAGAGTAATTTTTCCTACTACTGATCAATAGTACTGGGAAAAGAGGAGATTCATCTCCTGATGCCTATTTTCTTCCTCTCTAATACAAATGTGACCCTTAACTTGTCAAGAGTTTAGTCACTTTTGTCTTCTCCTACACAATAATACTGAAACAGTATGAGCAACAAATCATTGCAGCAGCTACAAAAGAATTAGATAAGAAAAAAAAATATTAGTCATTAAAAAATGTTTTTGGATAAGTACATTTCATTAGACGATAAGATCTAAAAGAAATTAAGGACATTACTTAGGCATTCCTGTTTCATAAACAATGTAACTGTGACAATAAAAAAGGCCAAATGCAATTTTTAATAGCATCTGCCATATGCTCAGCCAGAGCAAACCCCTGCTTCTGTACATTCCACTTATATAAATTTCAAAGGTAAGGACTTGTCTATTTTCAGAAGCTTAGAAAATCACAGTGTGATCTACTTATCTGCAAATAAGCTGTGGTTCCAAAAGGAGCATGAATAGATTAGGTCTCAGCAGGGCTTCATTCTAACATAACTTTGCACACTTTGTCAATAGAAAGGATTTGTGGTTTTTTTCTTGGAGTTTCCAGAACAGAACAACAAGCTATGAATGCTTGGGGGCACAATTAAAACTGTATTTCATGAAAGTCAACCTTATTTTAAAAGGAAAACAGATTATAAGCTTGCAAATGCAACTCTAGGACCCATATTTACTTGTGGGTATAAATTACCCATGCTATGGTACTCCATTTTATATGCCTACATATAAATGACAATATTGAAAATACCAGGTATTATGTGTCTAAATGTGTTCAGAGTGGATGTAGAGAAAGGACCCTATAAATGATTGCAGAGAAAGGACCCTATAAACTTGCAGTCAAGAA
>VWZW01006380.1:61841-73292 GCA_013397115.1 Edolisoma coerulescens | reverse complement strand
AAAAAAAAAAAAAAGAGAGAAAAATCTTTCTCACCTGCTTTACAGAATGAGTACTAATTATTAACCTCCAAAGTATATAATAAACCTACTGAAGATTTTCATTTCCATCACCAATAGGTCATGTTAAGTACAGCTTTAGGCTTCTCTCCTTTAATGTACTGCATGTTGAAAGTTGAGCACAAGAGTGCATTAAAATTCCAAATTAGTATATATATTTATTGATTATTTTATTTCAGCTGGAGTCATTAACAATCAGTCATACAAGGAGTAGTTTAAAGCCTTTTTTCTTCCCCAGCACTGCATTACACACAGGAACACTGAATAAGCCTTCTGCTATATTTCAAGTTCTATAACACAAAAGTTTATTTTGAAATAAAGGGACAGACACATCCATCTCTGAAGAAGTGAAATCTGCTCTGATGCAGATTTTCTGTGGGTAATAATTTTAATTCAAGAAATCCAGAAGTTGTAGTTGTAAAACTAGCAAGATAGGGTTGAATACAAGTTGTAGAAAGATTTGTCAGATGCTACAGCCAAGTAAAGATTAGAGCCAAATAAAAGGGCTAAAAATGTCCTTTCATATTTTCCTACATGACTCAAAGCATTCTGCCTTCATTCTTGCCTCCCAGTCCTTCTTGTCCCCCAGACAAGCCTCATCAGTAACTCCACTCTGGGGCCTGGGGAAAGATTCTCCTCTTGAAAAATGCCATTAGCTCCCATACCTGGAGCTCATGACAAAGGTGAGCAAGGGAGGCCTAGACAGGCCACAGGAATTGACTACACATATTCCAGGGCAAAAATTGGAAAATATGGGATTCGGATATCTGAAACCTACCTCCAACTTCTCCCGCTGCTTGTACTATTCAGCAGCTTCTTCTCACTCCTCTCTTCCCTACCACTCAGCCCTCCTCCTTTCTAGCAATCCAAACTACTTTTCCCTTGCTCTTTCCCTCCTAATCCTCCTTTAGACCTTCCGAATGTCTCCACAGGTAAACACATGGATTGCTTTTCTTGTTAAAACTCACTGTCTTCTGAGTTTTACCCTGTGCTTAGGTTGTTTCCCCATACTGAAAACCTCAGCCTAGGAGGAACACTTGTTATCCCTTTTCCCTTCCAGAATTCCTGTCAGTTTTTGGATGCAATTTGATATTGGCTGGTGGGGAGATACAGAAGGATGAGGTTTAACAGCTGTTGCACATCCCTTGGAGTCACCCGCACCATGTGAAAACCAGCAGGCTACAAAGCTCCTTGGCTACCCTGTCTGCCCATATGTTTTTAGGCTACGCTCATGCCTACTGAGAGTACTTATCCTTTTTTCAGAAAGCTGTTGTCAATGTTGATTCTCCCTGAAGGCAGTAGGTGTCAGGTGGGAATTTGGGAAGCCTCTGTATATGAGACCATCTGGGGCAGGCTCAATTTTTGGCAATGCTAAATCAGGTGCTGCTTCCAGTCTCCTGCTGGTTTCCCAGCATGCAGGCCTTGGTGTCCTGCCCTGCTCTCAAGGTGTGGCTACATTCTCCTACTTTCAATCATCATGGAAAAATATTCGAGTAAATAAATAAATCTGGAACAGGGGATTTTCTTACTTGGTTTATCAGGAACTTCCAGCTCATTTAATCAAAATACTGAAATCAAAATCTACCTACCTTTCCCATGGAAGCTCCAACTTTCAGTGCAATTGAAGTAGAGGATGACTTTGTAAAATATGAAGTAAAAACATTTAAATATATTATTATACATATTACAATGTAAATAATAATAGGTAAGCCTAGAATCATTTTACCCTGACTTCATGTGAAGATGGAAAACCATAGTAGATGGACTGAAAGGCAGCCATAGCAGTATGCCCACTTTGAACAGAATATTCTCTGATGTTTTACCTGTGGGGGGCAGAGCATGTAAACTCATTTTTTCTAATTAGATTGAAAAAAAAAGCTGAGTTAAAATGAGATGAAATGTTCATCTTCCCATCAGAAAATATGATCGTGAAGTTGTTAAGTGCTGCTGTACTGATATATTAATGATAATGAGATTCATACAATTTCTTTTCACTCTAACAGCTTTTCATTTCCATGTGATACTGCAGCCCACTCAGCCCTATCAATGTCAGGTTGGATCAGTTTATGTACAAGCAGCAGCCTTATTTAGAGGAATGAAAGTTGTTTATGTTGGTTTGCTTTTACAGAGGAATATAAGATAAATAATTAACCCAGTGCCCCCTTTCCTGCTTGTTTAACATTTGTGCAATTACCCAAAGCTCTGATGGTTCCAGAGCCATGACAGTAACGGCAAGAAGAAGGGTTACACTGAACACCCACTAAAAGCTATGGATGTTGCTATTAATGCAGCAAGGCAACACAAGCAGCACCCTCTGCTTGTTTCCCTCTCACCCACACCTACTTCGTTTATTCTTTCACGTTTGTGAAACTAAATCTTTATATGAGCTGTAGGTGGTACTTTCATGAACGTGGGATCTCTTAAATGGAGACAAAAAGACACAAATATTCAAAAGAAAGCAGAAACCCCATGTGTCTCACTTGTGGTTTTAGTATTTTTTAACTCATCTATATTTGGAAGAAAGCATTTGAGTGTCTTTTAAATTTTTAGAACCAATTCTTTTCTTCAGGTTGCAAAATCCATATACCCTATTTGCAGGTTACTATCACCTATTGACCAGGACCTGAATGTCTGCGCATCAAAGCTTTGCACAATTGAGGCATATCCTGAGACTGGCAGATGATGAGCTACACATATAAATGTATTACACAAATTCTGAAGCAGCTTCTTTTAGTGTTTCTGGGTTGTTAAATTGAGTCATCTGGGATCTCTTTATTCAAGTTTAATTCCAATGGTTCAGATTACTGCTCAAAATACTTCTCAGCATTGGCATAAACTGTACTACTGTGCTTCCAAGCAAAAAGCTCAGACAAAACAATGTCTGCAACTTACTGAAAAATTCTATATGCTCTGGTATTTCCAGATAAATTGGATAGCAATTATTTTGTTCTTTGAGAAGATATTAAAGTTCTGAAACCATCAGTTTACTACTGATCTGAGCTCTAAACGTGGAAAAGAAATGTAACCTAGATTGAGGAAGGAAAGGAATTAAATGCTCTTCACAGTCACTTGATTTTGTTTAGCTCACACTTTCTCTTGATTGAGAAAAACTGTTTTTTCCCCCTCCTTTTTCCTACATATTTGCAGCTAGATTCTGGTTCTCTGTGTGCTGGTGTCACTGCCATGGATGTAATGCAATACTAGGCATTTTAGCATTAAAACTCCATAGCTGGACACCCCACTTGCTTAAATAACCTTGTTTCTTGGAGGAAGGAAATTATCTGGTTTTTCTAAATTATTCCAAGACAAAGAAACTGCTGTGTTGGTTGGCATCACTATCAGTTTGGACTAAATTATTTTTTATCTCCATAAATTAGAGGACTGGAGGTACTCAGTGTAGTCATCTAATTCATCTTTTTGCATAACACAAGTCATATGATTTTTCTGACTTGGCTCTGTTTAAATCAGACTGCCTCATTTAGAAATCACATCTAAACCTGGTTTTAAAATTACCAGTGATGGCCAATCAACCAAATCACTTAGTTGGCTTTCCAGTTAAATGACCTCATTTTAATTTTATTTTGCTTTTAGGAACATCTAATATCTGATTTCAATGCACCTATGAACTGCTTCCAGCTTCCACTCGTATTTCTGTCTGCTGGATTGAAGAACGCAGTATCAAAGTTTCCTCTCCCATGTAATGAGTACAGACATACTCTGATCAAATTACTATTTAAATTTCCTATTTACAAATAAAGTACATAATCTCCTAGATTTTATACCTTTAAAAAAGAAAAGTGTTTGAATCTTTGAAATAGGTTTTGTAATTTTTCATTGATCTCTTCCTACTTTATTAGCAAACCTCAAAAACTGTTAATGACAGAGCTGAACAGACTCTTCAAAGAATGATGGGAAAATTCAGGTGGGAAGGGACCTCCAGAAGTCTCTACTCCAACTGCCTGCTCACAACAGGATCAGCTTGGCCACCAGTCTATGCTGCTCAGGGCTTTATCTGGTCAACCTTGAAAATCCCAGGGACATCTTCGACTCAGGGCTCAGAGCCTCAACCTTAAACCCTTCCAGGGCAACCTGGGACAATTTTTTACTTTCCTGGCTCTCTGGCCATGCCATGACAGCAGAGGAAGTGGGGCAGAATGTGGGGCACCACCCTAACAGGGAAGAATTTCTTCCTAACATGTAATTTAGCCTGCCCTCTTTCAGTTTAAACCCATTCCCTTTTGTCCTGTCGCTACATGTCCTTGTAATAAGTCCTTCTCCAGATCTCTTGTAGCCCCTTTAGGTACTGGAGGGTGCTATAAGGTGTCCCAGGAGCTTTCTTTTCTCAAGGCTGCAGTGCTGATCAGTAGCATATGGCATTTATCACTTTGGATTGTTTGGGAGATTGAGTAATTAGAAAGTAAAATGTCTTCCATAGTGTAGAAAATAATTTATCAAGTACTGAAGTGATTGAAAAGTTGAAATGTGCTGTGTACCTTTGAGTGCAGTGCCTTTGAAAACTCATCCTGAGTAAGACAGACTGAACTATATGAACAAGAAATCTCAAAGGCATCTTGATATTAAGTCAATATTTATTATATTGAATTTCTCCCTGTTCTGAAAATCTGTGTAGTGGCAGTAAAGATCAGTCCATTCTGTAGGGAAGGTCATCTCTGGTAACATCTCTCTCCAGAGGACCAAAATACACCCCTAAAGGAAACAAACCTAAATCACATCTTATTTAGGATGTTACATTAAAAGTATTTTAGAGCTGAGGAACTTCAGAAAACTGATTGAATGCTGCACATGGATGTACAAACATTCAAGTAGTGGCCCTGATAAACAAGGCTCAAGTCCTTGATGGGAATGTTTACTCAAATCATGATAACAGAACTGTTAGTACCACACATAAAATATGTACAGGCCTAGAGGAACATGTATGTGCATTGTAGAAACACACTGGCTCACTCCTTTCGACTCTTGCTTGTCTGCAGCTCAAAGAAGAAAATTGAGTTACTCCAAGACCTTCTCAGTATTCCCTTTGCTCTTCCGGATGCAACATCCCACTTTTTTTATTTCTGAGATAAATTTGCTCACCTGTGACACTCTGCATGGCCAATTTGTGATGCGATATATTTGTGAAGAGCAAAATTTGACACAAAATGTCCTGTGACCATAGAGTTTTTCAAGATCAAACACAGGTTTTGCCACATTACAGTCAGCCTGACTGACTTGCAACTTTTCATTAGTGAGAGGTGAGAATTTCAGAACCTTAGACAGTGCTTTAATCTTTATTTACTATTGATTTTTTCTAATGCATCAGGCAAAAAAAACCCCATACGCTAAAGAACTTACAAGGACATTATGTTATGAAAATAAAGTTTTACTATAAGATATGATAATTCATACTGTAACCATAATTAAATAGTAAGAAAAAATACATTCCTGCAGGAAGTTAAGATTTTAAGCACTGAAATTATTGCATTTGCTCAAAGTTATTCAGAAGTGGTGAATAGAAATTAATCCATCATTTATAATAGAGCAGAAATGAAAGCATTCAAAGGAAAACTAATTTTAAAAATTTTAAAGCTGATTTTTTTTAAAATTATATAATGCTTATTTACAATTATAATTATCCATGTTCTTCTAACAAGAGTGCCAGTGTAGAGGAAATGGGTTATAAATATTCTCACATGAAAGCTAGAAACTAAGCATTTAAACAGAAATTCCTCTGTGATTGCGATGCGACTTCTTAAAAATGCAGCATTAATTTATTACTGTACATATATCCCCATAAGACAGTCATTGTAAAACTGCATTCTTAAGTAAACGTTAGCTTTTGGTTTACATTGTTTTTAAGTTTGAAAAATTGTATGCATTTCCAGGAGCTTTTTATCTTTCCCTATATTGTTGCATAGGGAAGTTGTTGCTGTTACACAAGCACTAGATTTAACAAATTTTCTTCCCACTTTATTTCCTGCTTCTCTCCTTCCCACAGAGTTTGGCAGTGTCTCTTTCAGCCTAGTTTTTGGTTCTTTTTTCCCTTTAACTCCCCTTTTTGGGGAGGGGACATGGGGTGAAGATGTCTTTTTATTTTCAAGAAAAAGATTCTTTATAAATACCGCTGTGACAAATTCATTTCACAGCAGAGAAGCAATCAGCATGATGCCAAAGTCTGGCTGGGAACTGAAGGGTCAAACCAGCGCTCTTCCAAAAGATCAATGGGACACACTTCTGAACGGCAAGACTCTTAACTGGCTCTATACACCACTAAAAGAAAATAAAAGATCAAATGGTAGGTTCTAAGAAGAAATAAATGTATGTTTGTTCTTGCTTTTCTGGTCCACTCTTTAAATCCATCGTATGAAAAAAATACATGTAAGGGACAACAAAGAAAATACAAGCAGCAGAGATCTGTGTTCTTCTGATAAGCTGTACTCTAATTCACTGCAGACTTTAAACAGCATAGGTAATTAACCTTATGGACAAAAAAGAATAATATACCAGGAGACAAGGTAAATATTCTCCCACTTGAATTGTTTCAAAGAAGACTAGATCTCTTTACTAATTTTTTTTTTTTTTTTAAATTGTCAGTCCAGTGGACGGTATGAGACAAATTGGGGAATTGGATGCTAGTAATGTCTTAGGGAGAAAGAGAGACTCTTGGGTTAAAATCTAAATTCTCCAGTCAGGAGATGCACATATATTTTTCACAACTAATATTTAATTAAAAAAAAAACAAACCAAAAACAACTTAAAAAAGAAATTTGAAAAATCAAATAGAACTCTCTGGATTTAGGCATTGACCAGATACTGTTGCTGAAACACTCTCAGATATCAATCTTACTCCTCTGATTGTTTGCATACAGTAATATATTGACTGGATTGTACTGGGCCAGCTTCCAATTTCTTTCTGCAGTATGTTTCTCAGGTATTTCTTGCTGATTTTAAAATGAGATATTAATTAAATCTCCTCTATATGTTACTGGAAGAAAACTTTGATGTCTTAAATGTCTGACAGTTTTAACATCTACTGTTTACTTGCATGCATCTTACATTAAGGAAGGAAAAAATTTCCCTTCAGAAGCTATTCAAGGTCTTTCTGTTTCACGGTCTTTTTAACCTAAAGAAATTGTGAGTTTTAAAGGAAAGTACAGCCATAAGTCTACTTATTGAATGAGGTTGGTTTGGTTTGTTGTACCTTTTTGTTGCCAGTCCAGGTTAGTCAGATTTTATCTCACAAAGATTGCTGGCAGAAAAGATTATATGTTGTTTCATCATCAGTATCAGGGATATAATACATTCTGTGATTAAAAAGTTTTCACAAAAAAATGCCAGAAGGATGTTTCAGTATTTCATATTACATTTTTAAAGATCTATAACTGTGCCAGAGAAAAAACCTAAAGCTATAACATTTTGGTTTGAGATCTGCCTTTCCCTGCAACTAGGAAAGCACATTTCTAACTTCCTTTCCCTTATAGATTGCACACATTTGAAACTAAAGAAAACTACATAAAAGGCTGAAAACTTGCTGGTATATTTCAATTATCCCACAAAGCTAATTTATGAAGGAGAACACTGATGAATGTGAAATGTTTTAGTTACAAAACAAATGGCCTAGCAAGAAAAGAATCTAGAACATCAGAAGACCATTGATAATAGAGATTAATAACTTCAAATAGTGAGTATATATTCATTGAATATACACTCCAAATTAATAGTTTAAAAGCCCTCAAACTTCTACATAAATTATTTTTTCTTTAGTTTTTATTATTATTCCCCTTTGTCCTTCTAGTCAGCCCTGGAAATGTCACAAAAGACATTAAAATATCTCACTTAAAAGGTTTGTTTGTCTTCCCTCCTTCCTCAAAGTAGGAATTTTTCTGGAAAGAATTTGGATCCTAAAACCACTCTCTACTTATCAGTCTTTTCAACACAAGCATGCACATGTTCAAAGAAGCTAAAACTAGCCTTTAAGTATAGCTCAAATACTTCTCTAAAATAGGATGTGTCATATTTGGGTAGTTCTGTAAAGGAGCTTTCTTTCTATGAGGTCTTAAGATGTGTCTCATATTGCCCAACACAAAGCTTAATCTGGATTTTGAGAAGAAACAAAGAGTATTTTTTCTTCCTAAATTCTCACAACACAAAAGTTCTTCTCCTCTTGGGTGTCATGTATCATCACCAGCATCAGCTAGAATCTTAGACACATAAATCAAAAAGCTGTCAATTCTTCCAAAAACATTTTTATGTTGTGACATTACAATTTTCATGCCTGACAACAAAATGAAACACTTCTGTATGGAAGCTGCTAGAAATGTTATTTATTTGACTCAAATGTCCAGCTGCAGAAGTTTTAAGGAGCTTGTCAGGGATCTCCACTATCTTCTACAGCAACCTCTGGTCTAGAAGAGGATAGGGTGGGTAAACAGTATTTCTTCTGTAAATAAGTACTATCCAGGCATTGTTTATTAGAAGCTCAAAGTCACTGAATTAACATGTGTACTAAAATAGTGCCCATCAAAAATAAATCAGATTAAAGTGTGGCCACTGCTGTAGAAATGTTTAGAAAGAGTTCCTGCTGGGAAGAGCTCTTCCTGTGTATAAAGTGAAAAGGGAAACCTTGAACCCAGTTACAGCAGACCAGCCAGCTTAGAGAACCTTCTGGAACCCTCTATGAAAGAAAAGCCACAGTGCTGCATGAACGGCATCGCTCAGAACAGGGGGGCAGCAATCAGCCAGAAAAATATTTTCCTAAATGCAGTGTCTGATGCGCCCATGGGACCTCACTGTCATCATCAGTGTGGCATTGGCCTAAGTTTTCCTAATAGATTGCCTTCAGGGAGGGGTTCATTCTTGATCCAGAATAAACAGTTCCCACCTTCAGTGGCCATCGGAGAGAGAAAGGAGCAAACTGAAATTTGTCTTCGTCATCATGTTTCTGTAGGGTGAAAAAAATGGGTCCCAGACAGATAATAAAATCATTTAGGTTGGAAAAGACCTCCAAGATCATCGAGTCCAACTTTTGGCCAAACACCACCATGTCAACTAAGTACCACACAGTGCACAAACTGCCACATCCAGTTGTTTCTTGAACCCTTCCAGGGATGGAGTGACTCCACCATCTTCCTAGGCAGACCATTCCAATGGTTAAGCAGCATTTCAGTGAAGAAATTCTTCCTGATGTCCAAACTGAACCTCCCTGGCACAGTTATTCTCTTGTTCTGTCCCAGGCTAGTTGCCTGGGAAAAAAGGCCTGCCTCTACCTTGTGTCCCTCAAGAGCTGGCACATCTGTTTTCAAAGGAGTGTTCCCAAATGCAAAATATTGGGAGTACACACAAGCAAGTCCTTCTGTTTCAAAGATGGAAAAAAATGCAACCAAGAAAAAATCTTTAAAAGGATCTCCTTCATATATCAATGACAATAATAATAAAGACCTGTCTCTGATCAAGTATTTTGATCACCATAACAGAGATCATTAATATGAAAACAAATGTAAAGAGGTTTGCTACAGCTGCATCAGGCAGCAATGGTAGCAGGAAATAAAATGTGCATCTACATTAGAGATGGAAAAGATAAAATGGGGGGGGGGGAACTGAAACAGAATGATTTATTACCTAGTCAACTAAATTTAAATTTGCATTAATGTTAAATGCTTTTATGACTGTTCTTGGGTACTGAAAACTGTAATGAAAGTCCCTAGACACTGAGAACTAGATTTAATTCATATATAAACTATTCAGATATTCTTACTGGAATTGACAAAAATTAGTGAGCTAAAGAAAAAGCACTTTGTGAGGTCAGTCAGAAATAACACAGATGAATCAGAAGCATGAAAGCTGTTTCAAAGAAGAAAGAACCAAAGGAACAGAAAGAATCTAAAGAAGAAGGAAATAAGTAAACCTGATGAAAAGTAAAATATTTAGACAGAAGTTCAGGAGCTTTTGTACTTACATTTTTTCTTGATTTTTAGAGCCAATAGAGGAATAGAACACTCAAAATAAATTTTCTAAATAGCAGAATACAATACTCTGATTGGTATTGTTATTTATTTCGATTATAATGAGCTCATATCCAACTATGCCAGACTGATATTCTTCAGATCCACCAGAATGAAAATTACAAGTTTTCTCTGCCAATTCAAGCTGACAAACTGCAAGAGCAGCCGTGACTCTGATTACCAGATGTAATAGCTGGCTTCCCTCTGCAGGTCAATAACTACTTTGTGTCTCAATATTTTAACCCCAAGATCCTCATCCAGGTAAGTTTCATGGAATTAGATTTCCCACCCTTCACTCAGCTGTGACAGAGCTTCTGGTGCCAGTCGGGTTTGGGGGCTTAATGGTGACACTGTAATTACAGAATAACACAGTGGTAATAAAAAGCAATAGAGTAAACGTCAGACATTAGAACTTGTCTTCAATGAGTTGTTTGGTTTTACTTTGAAGCAAACAAACCCTAACCACCACCCTAATTCCTCCCAAAAAACCACAGCATATTCAAATACAAACCTAATCACCTTTAAATTAATTCTGAAAAAAGATTCCCATGTACCCACATACACATCTAGAAGTCTAGGTTGTGTGACCAATTCATAGCCCAGGTTTCCTTAAACATTCACATAGTATTAATAATAATTGTTTTGATATAGACTGGAGTAATTAGCTCTGTTTACATGTAATAAAATTTTCCTCATCGAGGTTTGCGTATAGAACTCTGCTTCTTCACAACTTTATTAGAATTGCAGGGGAAAAAACATTGCTTCTGTGAAAATAATATTAACTTAATATGCACAAATTGCCCAATTACAAAGTCACAGAATCAACTAGGTTGGAAAAGACCTTTGAGATCATCAGTTTCAACTTGTGACCTAACACCACCTTGTCAACTAGACCATGGCACTGAGTGCCACAACCAGTCTTTTTTTAAACACCTCCATGGACAGTGACTTCATCATCTCCCTGAGCAGCCCACTCTAATGCCCGGTCACCCTTTCTGTAAAGAACTTCTTCATGTCGAGTCTAAACCTCCCCTGGTGCAGTTTAATACTGTGTCCTCTTGTCCTGTCAGTGGTTGCCTGGGAGAAGAGACTGACCCCCACCTGGATACACCCTCCTTTCAGGGATTTGAAGAGAGTGATGAGGTCTCCCCTGAGCCTCCTTTTCTCAAGCTAAACACCCGGAGGTCCTTCAGCCACTCTTTGCGGGACTTGTGGTCCAGACCCTTCACCAGACTTGTTGTTCTTCTCTCGACATGCTCCAGCATCCCAACATCCTTCCTAAGTTGAGGGACCCAGAACTGGACACAGTACCCAAGGTGCAGCCTCACCAGTGCCAAGTACAGGGGAAGAATGACTTCCCTGGTCCTGCTGGCCGCACTATTCCTGATCCAGGCCA
>VWZW01006380.1:47107-61784 GCA_013397115.1 Edolisoma coerulescens | reverse complement strand
CTCTCTGGGGCTGGCTGTCCAGCCAGTTTTTAACCCAGTGAAAAGAGCACCTGTCCAAGCCGTGGGCTGCCAGCTTTTCCAGGAGTATGCTGTGGGAGACAGTGTCAAAGACCTTGCTGAAGTTCAGGTAGAAAACATCCACAGCTTTCCCTGCATCCACCAGGCGGGTCACCTGGTCATAAAAGGAGATCAGGTTGGTCAGGCACGACCTGCCCCTCCTAAACCCGTGCTGGCTGGGTCTGATCCCCTGGCCATCCTGTAGGTGAAGAGTGGCTTTTCAAGCTCATCTGCCAGCTCCCTCATCACCCTAGGAATGATCTCATCTGATCCCATAGATTTGTGTGCGTCTAAGTGGCTCATCAGGTCTCTGACTGCTTCCTCCTGGATAACAGGGGGCTATTCTGCTCCCTGACCCTATCTACCAGCCCCAGAGGCCAGCCATACTGAGGACAACCTGTCTTATTGTTGAAAATTGAGGCAAAGAAGGTGTTAAGTACCTCAGCCTTTTCATCATCTTTGTTAATTATATTCCCCCCTGCATCCAATAAAGAATGGAGGTTTTCCTTGCCCTTCCTTTTGATATTAATGTATTAATAAAAACATTTTTATTACCCATTACAGAAGTAGGGAGATTAAGTTCTAATTGAGCTTTTGCCTCTTTAATTTTCTTTCTGCATGACCTAACTACATCCTTAAACACATTCTGAGTTGCCTGCTCCTTTTTCCAAAGGTGATACATCCTCTTTTTTCCCTGAGACACCCTTTTTTCCCCCTGAATTTCTTGTGGATCTTATGGGCTACTAAAGAAATATCTTTAAATTCATTTTTAAAACTTCAACCTAGGCCCTCAGACACGACACCACCACACAGTCACTAAAAGGCTTTAGCTGATGTTCATGACACTCAGACTTCAATCTGTGCAATGATACCTAAACCAGCACTGATAAAATTGCTCACAGACCATGTTGATACACTTGGCACTTGTCATTCCAAGACTGCCTGACACCTGAAAATTGCCTCTTTACAAGTACACTTATCCTACACTTATCCTATCTTGGGGAAGCTCTGATGCTGCTCCTTTCTGAACCTTTTGCAAGTGGATGCATACCAGTGATGTTTTATGTGGTGTGACAGGAGGAAAACCAGACTGTAGTCAGGCCAGCAGCTCTGCAGAGCCTGAGCTTCTGCTTCCCACTTTGTTAGTCACAACCTTCATTCATACATTCATCCATGTTCACTCCTGAAAAAAACCAAAGATTTACATCATGCACTTACTTGACAATTGTCAAGTCTTTTCCAGACAGTTTTCATGCAGAAAGATTAACTGTGCTAATCAATGGACAAGAGAGGAAGATATTGGTCTACCTTTTCAAGCAATATCAGAGAATTGATACATCAAAGGTATTAGAAATTTTTTTTTTCAAAATGTTATTTAAAATCAAGAGCTTGTTTTTCTACCAATGAAGCAGAAATTATTCTGGTAAAATATTCAGAAACAGAGTTATCTTCAAAGTTTGAATGTATTTATTGAACATCATGAATTCCCACCTGTTTATAATGATTATCAAATAAGGGAGTTAGAGTGATACATTTTGGATTTTGATGTGGGTTTTTTCGTCTGTTTGGTTTTTTAACCAAATAAAGTTTATCTTAATTCTAACTCCACATTCTCTTCCCAATGACAATGTATAATTAGTACAATTTTACAACTATTTTGTAAATAACTGAGGAACCATGTTCAGGAAGAATATTATGAGCCCTGCCAGAAGGCTGCAAAGATATAAATCCTGTGGAGCTGAGCACAGGAGAAGCAACACAGCTTGTGGAATATCAGCCATCCTGCAGAAAGCACCTACTGAAAGCAAAGGTTTTAAATGAAGTGGGCTAGCAACAGTATTTCAAGAACGGCAACCATTTAGGGAGTGAGGGGTGATGGCCAAGACAGTGCAATTAGCCTAAATTAAGGTAGTTTATAATGATTTGACTCAGTTGTACGCATGTTCACACTAAAGCTGTGGAAAGAAATTAATTGCACAGTCTGCTATTCCATGCTAAACTGCATCTTATCTCTGCTTGATGTTTTTACACTGTTTCTCTAAAGAAACAGACTTTCCTAAAATCATACTAATGACTTACAGGTTATGTACTCTGCTGTATTAAACATAATCAGCGCTAAATAAAAGTATGTTTCCATGTATCTTTGGAAGCTCTGGTGTCTACTGGCAATGAATTAAGTCACTGAGGCACAGCCAGCCCAGAAAGACAGATACATAGTAGTGGTTTCCACTTGCATGATGCACTAGTTTTGGCTCCAGTACACTTTTCACTGGAGTGTAGCAAACTTGAAGTCACTAAAGATTGGAGCTGCAGCCAAAGGTAACCCAGTTAGGCTTTTGTGGCGGTGTTGTAACCACGTAGTCATCTTAGCAGGGACTTTTAGTCAACCTATGGACTATACTGTTATTTAAAACAAACCAAAAAAAAACCCAAACAAAACCCAAACCAAAATCATACCACTTCTGTTAATTACCTAAGGACCGGAAGCATTTAGTAAGCAATAGCAAAGTTCTGAAGTGCTCTTTATACTTTAAAGATATAAGTGGTGGTATTTATGCTCACAAAAAGAGCTATCAGATTGAAAGGAGATGCTTAGTTGTATCTGCAGTTGTAAACATGGATTGGCTTTAACTGCCAGAATTAATAGACTCATAATTAGAACATAATTCTGATGTCAAGTATTTAAAATTTTCCCCTTCTCTCAAGAAGTTACTGAAATAAATTACAGTTGTTTCTCATGTCCTAAAAGTAAAAGGCTATTTCATTTGAATCAATAAGCAATAAATTTTATGCATAAAAAAGTTAACATCACTTTTTAATGCTCACAGTTTTCTGAGAGTTTGCTGCTATAGCTCAAAGAAATCAAAAATGTTTTCACTCTTTTGCTACAGACTGTGCCTTCAAATGTGAAAAATTTTAGAAGTGTGTGGCTATGCCAATTAAAAACACTTTTCACTCCCCTTTTTCTATTGCCTAAATTCTGAAAATATACTGGGAGGGTTGCTTGTTTGTGGTAGGTTTAGTCGGCTTTATTTGTTTTTGGTCTCTTTTTTCCAATTAGGCTTGTTTTTCAGGTGCTTTTTTAATTCCTTTTTTATTTTAAAGTACCACTTTTTCCCTTGAGAGGTGAAACTGGTTATTGATAGCAGAGCTATATAAACTCCTTTGTCAACATACATAAGGGATGGAGACTCAGTAATGAAGGGGAACAGGGATAACCTACGGGAATGTGGAAAAGACATCATCTGCCACTTCTTGTGAGTTCCAGCCCCTCTATAACAAAGACCACGGACCCGGTGGGGAGTCTGTGAGTGTCAGTGTCTAAAGCAGCAGATAAGGTAAACACAAAAGAGATCAATGTCAGCATTCGCTGGGCACCCGAGTTTTGTTAACACACACAACAGATTTGCTGCTTTTTTTCCCAAACACACCAACCTGACCTTGTAATACCTTGTTGAACAAAATGTGCCCAAGGGCAGCAGGTTCAGTGAGGCTCTGACCGGGCCACATCTGCAGCACAAGTTTGCTCACACACTTCCATGTACTGCCCAGAGGGCAAAGAAGCCGCAGAGAGAGTTAGGGAGCTATTTAAGTACCCTGCTTACATAAGGAGTTCCTGAGACCTCAGAAACTTGACATTCTTAAATCTTTCCTTGTTCAAGGAATGTTGTGTTCTTCTCGCTCATCAGATTGTGCACAGCTTTGTGGGTTTATAGTGCAGCAGTCGAGCTCCGCTTAGGTTTGAGTCTCTAATTTATGCTACTGCTTGGTTATGACAGGAGGAAAATGTTCTCCCGCAGATGGGTGGTTACAGACAAATGGAAGACAACTCAGAAATCATTGCGTTACATTACTGAAAAACAAAATTATAGCAGCATTACTAAAGCATGTATTAAAAACCACTCACCCCTGTTTTGTAGTCATGGGCATATAGAAAAGTTCCTTTGGTTGTGGCCAAAGTTTTCCAGACTAAAAGCAACAAAAATTCAGACTAATTTTTTACTTCTGTGTTCTAAATAAAATCATTTTATTGATGCAAATTTTATTATTCTGAGAAAATTTTCTTAATGAAGTCAATCTGAAGCAGTCCCCCACTACCCAAACAGTCTTTTACATGCACTAAGTTTTCCATTCACTGTAGGGATACACAAGTGTTATACTTTTTATTTGTCTTTATTTTGTGTTCTTATTAATAAAGTCATCCTGATCTGCTCTATACTGCATGGACTGGACAGCTTTTCCTCAAGGGACCTGATCAGCCGTGTAAATGAGCGTCCCACTGCAGCACACCAGCCAAGTCAGCCATATAATACCCCTGCAAGGTGCACAGCTTGTCCCTGTCAAGTTGACATCTATTTGATACACTTCATAAACATAAAAAATGAATCTTTCAAAGAAGCTGTTTGGGTTTTTTTTTTTTCTTGGGCTTATTAACTGTGATATCTGATTTACCTGACAAGGTTTTGGTGCAAGGGGGACGACTGAAGGGGTGACCTCTGAAAGAAGGGACTATGAGACCCCCCATGTTAAGCAGAGCCAGTGCCAGCCAGCTCCAAAACAAATCCACCACTGCCAAAAGCTGAAGGATTTTTTTTCCACTTCCTCCCTTCCTTCCTTGTGAGCAAAGTCTCTCTCTCTCTTTCTCCTGCATGCACCTACATAATTTGGTTGTAAAAGTTCTGGGCAAGAGATGGTAAATGCACAGCCTGCACCAGCTACCAAAGTTGCATCTCTATCTAGCAGCAGTATCCAGATGCATCTTCCTCTCAGTCTGATAAACCCCTCACATCTGGCTCCTTTACAGACATGCTTCACACACATGACACAGGCTGCAAGAATGCTGCTGGTCCAGCTGCCTAATGGGATTATTTCAAAAGTTTTACCAAACTTTAATCAAGGAATAACAAAATCATATTATTAGAAAACAGTTCTTCCCTTCCTCTAGCCCCATCTCACTCTTTTCATCAGTCCAACTGAGCTCTGTGAGACACCTACTAAACTGCCAAAGCTTATTTCTCCCTTTCCATCCTTACCTGATGATGAAAATTATAAAAAAAAAAAAACCAAAACAACCCTCTTCCAATTTCAGTGGGTTTTTTTAAAGCACCAATAATAATAAAACCATATTTTTTAAAGAAGAAAAAGAAAAGATCCTCTCTATTGCTTTCTATTTCTCTGCTATAATTTGTTTTGTGAAATGTTGCATTTTCCACCACTTCACTGAGAAAATTAAGTTATCACTGCTGGAAAACAAGGACATAAGGAACTTACTGAGGTGTGATAAACTAGTTTTTCAGTATCAGTGAAATTCAAGGACATCCATACATATCAGAGGAAGAGGAAAGCTTTCTGTCCATAAGATTTTCTGAATATTAGCTGATAAAACGAAAACAGCTATTTATTTGTTTCTATATTGCTATTAATTATATTTCTATAACACTACACTATGCTACACAAATACATTTGAATTTTGTTAACTGTACTACAGCAGGAAAAAAAATTTCTTAAAATTATTTCCAGCTCTTTCAGTTTTTCTCATTACCTGTTCTTCATGCACATATCAAAGATGAGTATTCCCCAAGGAAATGAGAAGTGGGAAGGAGGGAGATACTATAGAATAAAAAGAGCTAAAATATAATTAAATGGAAAAGATTATCTAAGCCAAGAAGGTATCATCCTGAAGCAGAAATCCCAGTAAGACCATGATAGAGCAAAACAACAGGATGAAAATTCATGTCTTTAAAAGCTCTAAAGAAAAAAAAAAACTAAAATAATTTGTAGACATCCCTGTCTATCAGTCTGGTGGATGCAAAGGCACCAAGCACAAATTCAGGGATTATAGGCGAGTTCTTGCTTTGGGGAATTCAGTAACAAACCACATCTTGTTATGTAGAGCAGCTTTGAGAAATTGTGGATGAATAGCTATTTGACTCATTATTTACTAAACAGAATGCTAGTGAGAAATAAACACCTATTCTTTTTCTTCTCATGGGTGTTTCCAGAGATAAGGGGTCCAAAAAGAGGGTGATGGAACAAACTAATAAAACATATCTTTGACAAGATAAAACCTACATGTGAGTTCCTGAGCCGCTGAAGAATGGCGCTAATTTTTCACAAAACACCTTTCTTCATAATTTGCTCTACTACTTACAGCAATTGCACTTTATAGAGTAAGGTATTTACAATATGAAGAAGGTAATTGATGTCCTCCTTTCAGCCTGCGAGCCCATTTGACCTGACTGTTTCAATGCTTTAGTAACTAAATGCATAAAAACTATCCTTGCTACTATTTATGCTGCTGCTTTTAACCAATAATTTTTTTATCCTCCTTTCTGAAAAATTGTTCGGGAGAGACTTACAGGAACAAAACCACATCAGGATTAGTGATCAATGTAATAATACAATACTGGATTCTACCACTCAATTTACATACTTGTCTGTAAAAATGAAAGACTCATTATAATTCCCTTTATCTCGAAGTACAGCTATAAGAACATACAATCACTTCCTAAAGGAATTCAGAATTACAACTAGATCGAATATTAAAAAAAAATGCACTAGTGGAACATTTTTTTTGCAAAAGATGCTGATGCAGTAGAATAAAAGGGTTCAAAGGACACATCAATTCTCTTGACATTTTAAAAGCAAAACCAAGAAGAATAGCTGGCCTACCTGCCTGCCCACACTGGCTTTTGCTGCCCAACTTTGTCCTGGCCAATTGCCCCTAAAAGTCTCCCCATTATTACAAGACAACAAACTTGCTGGAAATTGAATTGACCTAGAAAGGAGCCCCCCCTAGACCTCCAGCTGGTAACTGGACAGTCTGCAGTTCCACTCAATCAAATACAAAAAAGTCTTTCAAGATAAATGTTAACCTGAAGAGTTCAAAGAAATGCCTCATTTGGGAAAAATTGGTTTTTTTAAATACAAATTAGCTGCTGATAGATTTTAATATACTAGCACGGAAAATGAGATCAAGATGTCTCTCTATTCATTTCAGTTCAAAGCTGATTTTTCTAACCTGGGGAAATTCTCACACTTCCTGGCCCACAAGAATATATTAATGTCTGAATTATTGCTTAAAAATTAAATACTAGTACTACTGGTCTTTCCTCTTTCTGTTAGATTTGATGGAAGCAGAACATATCTACAAACCAGGTAAAAAGGATAACATAGCCAAAGAAAGCCACATTTAAAAAGTGCATATCTTAAAAAAAAATCAGATACTTATCTGGTTAGAACTTTAAGGTTTTAGTATCTCTAAACCTGCCCAAGAAAAAGGATCAACAGCCATATAGGTACTATAAATGACCTAGAGCCGAAGTACAGATCTACAGAGTGATAGCAAAGCCTACATGCTTATTGTGGATACCACCTGTGGAGGTTCGAGTGACTACAACCCCAGTTCGTTACAAGACAAAGTAAGTTCATTAAGGAAATGAGTTTATAGACTCATCACCCACTATTCAAAGTGATTAATTCTCATGATATGTAGACTCAAACAGTAAATAATTACATATAACCATCTAAACAGAAATTTGATTATTTTTTTAATTGTAAAGCTACTGTAAAAGATACAGTGCATGAGTGGTACAAAGAGTAAGTATGCCAAGCAGTTACCAAAAGAATTAGATTTACCCCTTCATGATGCTGAGTTATTTACTTCCCAGATAAGTGATATGGCACCTCATCTAACATAGAAATATCTTTATGAGGCTACTTGCGATAGTGACCAGGCTGTCTTGAAAATGAGGAAAGAAATATGGGTATAAATGTCTGAAATTCCTTGGATCCATGAGCCTTCAAAGGGAAGACTAACTACGAAAGTTAACACATCCTACCATAACGGCAAGATGCAAATATATGGGAAGTTCTAATGCTCTAATCTGTCTGAGTGCTCACACTTGGGGGTGCCTTTGAAAGCAATAATTGAGAGAAGCTTTTAAAAGAGATTTTTTTAGTAAGCATCTCAGAAGGAGTTGTTTTTAAAACAGGATTTGAAATGAGACACATTGCCTGTGATGGCAATATTATTAACATCTAAACAGCAAAAACATTTCCAGAATCCCAGCCTAACTCTGTTTGGCCATTTCTTAAGGAAAACAATGATAAAAATAAATAAAAATAACCCCCCCCAAACCCATGAAAACTGCATGTCACACCTAACCATTTAATTTCTGTCCTCTACTTTACTAAAACAAAAAAATTCAAAGCAAGAAAAAAGAAATGCAACCATAATCCTTTCTTCTTTTCCCCCTCCAAAAGTCTTACCAGCACAAAATAAAATCTTCCTCTTTTGCTTTAGAGCACCTGGTTCCCACTTGCTAGCTAAAAGTAATTAGCCTTTAATTATCACAAGTTACATTTTCACTTGAAAATCACTGCAGAGTCAGGCTTGCTCCAGTAGCATATTCATCTCCCACCTGCAGGCAGGAGGAAATACTTCTGCACTTCAGATGAGGGATTAACCTTTAATTTGCCCGGGCCTTTGCTGTATTCTCAGCTGAACACACACAACAAAATTTGTGGATGTGTGTGCAGATTTCGAGGTCAAATGATCTTTTATACTAGAAATGGATGTTAAGGGTTTCTTATACTTTTCTACAAGGTTAACCAAGGGAAAAACCTTAAAATATTTTCACAGTAATACACATTGATGTAGAAAAAAATCAATGCCCAGACAAACTATCCAACAACTTCATTTTTCTCTCTCTAGTTTAATAGTGCTGAGGGAATAGACGTTTTTAGACATTGTTGATATATCAATGAGAATATGAAGCACGAAGTCCTCACGAATCCTCTAAAAGTTTCCGCAGTACAGGTAATGATCTCCAAGGCAGGAAGTCTGTTTCTCACTGCCAGATACACCTGTTTCAGCTAACCTTCCAGCAACTTATTTTCAGCTTTTACTGGGCTTATTACGAAATTTATTCTCCAGCTGAATTTTTGCTTTCCCAACTATTTTTTTGTAAATATAACAATATTTTTTGCATGAATACAAATTGGATGATGTAAATGTTTACAGGCTAAGGCTTTACCGAACAACCAAACACATCTTTATGCAGGTGGCGTGTTCCAACGACTTCAAAAGGACTAACAATGTGTACAAACACATCACTAAGGTGCCTATTTTTAGGAAGACAAAGAACTACGAATTGTTTTAGACCAAGATATTATGGCTGTGTTGGTTTTGCACAGTCCGGTTTTTGGTAGTGGGGGGCCACAGAGGTGGCTTCTGTGAGAAGCTGATGGAAGCTTCCACCATGTCCAGCAGAGCCAGCCCCTGATGGCTTTGAAGATGAACATGCCGCTGGCCAAGGCTGGGCCAATGAGAGTGGCTGGTAACACCTTTGTGATAATATATTTAAGAAGAAAATCAAAACAAAGTGGGGCACGCAGTTTTTCTTCTAGTCTTCTAGAAGGAGGTGAGAACATGTGAGGGAAATGACATGGAGACACCAAGGTCAGTGAAGAAGGAGGGGGAGGAGGTGCTCCGGGCTCCGGAGCTGAGATCCCTCTGCAGGCCGTGGTGAAGACTATGGTGAAGCAGCTGTGCTCCTGCAGCCCATGGGGATCCATGGGGGATGCAGAGATCCACCTGCAGCCCATGGAGGAGGTGCGCATGCCAGAGCGGGTGGATGCCTGGAGGAGGCTGTGATCCACTGGGAGTGCTGGTGGAGAGAGAGGGCCCTTGCTTCCAGGCTGGAGCAGCCTGTCCTTGGAGGACTGCACCCTGTGGAAGAGTGACCCATGCCTCAGCAGTTTTGGGAGGACTGTGTGCCTGTGGGAGGGACTCACATTGCAGCAGTTTTGGCAGGACTGCTGCTGGTGAGAGTGGAACCACACTGCAGAAGTTCATGGAGAACTGTGTCCCATGGGAGGGACCCCATGGCCTCACAGGGGAAGGACTCCTCTGCCTGAGCAGCAGAAGAAAATCCTCGGGTGATGAACTGACCAAACCCCCATGCCCTGTCTCCCTGCGCTGTTGTGGGAAGGAGGAAGGGGTTGGGGGAAGAAAAGGAGTTTTAAATGGCTTATTTTACTTCTCCTTCTCCTCCTCTGATTTTGTTAGTATTAAACTCACTTTGTACCTCTAAGCTGAGCCTGTTTTGCCCTTGGAGTGTTTTCTCCTGGTCCTTATCTAAACTCATGAACTCTTTGTTAATTTTCTTTCTCTCCTCTGCCCAGCTGTGGCAGGGGAAGGTGAATGAGCAACTTTTGTGGGTGCCTGGCATTTGGCCCAGTGTCAAACAATGACAGTGGACAATGCTTGGAATATGTGCACAGCTGAAATATAAATAACATGCACGACACTAATATTTATTATGGAAAGTCCTATCTTAGGAATTTACTTTCTTTTACATTTAAAAAATAAGCTGAATACCCTTCAGATCAAAGGACCACTGATCCAAACAATCTATTGTCGAAACTAAAAAAAACAAATGGAAAAAATCGCCCATTCTTGAATCTAAGAACCTTTCTGCAGACACAAAACCCAACAAATAAAGTGTCCTCCCGAATACAAGAGGTAAACCAAATTGGTATGGTTGACCTCCTAAACAATAACCTTGTACCAGAATAATGATTTTATTTTTTGAGTATTTTTTGTCTCATGCATTACCATAGATCTTTATGTCACTGGATCTTTATGTTTCTGATCAGAGTCTGTTGACAAATTATGCATAAATATGCAAAATCTGCATAGCATTGTTTATCAAATGTGTTTATTAGATTTGCTGTAATGAGTTCAGCACAACTAGGTCACTGTATTATTTTATTATCATCATCATATTCTATTTGTGAAAAATATATATTAAAACAATATGGAGGCAAAATAATATAAATTACAGTTGTGTAGTAATATAAAAATCCAGCTCAAATAAATAGTGATTCTGTGTTCTCTTTAATCTGCAAATAGATTTTTCTTTTTGCCACATACAAAATGCAATTTACCAGACACAAACAAAACCTTTAGTGGTGAACAAGTGTTTGTGATAACAGCTACAATTTCTCATATATAAAGTATTTCTAAATCTTTTCTAAAACAATATTATATTCTGTGCTTTGCCTCATCATCAATGCAAAAAGGTTGACTACATTTCTTTTCTGCACTAAAGCCTTGAGACATTGGGATAAACAACAGCTCAGATATTAATGCACCTGTTCATGCTCTTAGATTTTTTTTTTTTTGCCGGTTTACTTCAGATACATGAAATTGGATTTCTGGAGGCTTAGACAGATATTTAACCCTCAAGGCTTTGATTCCTTCTGAATTAAATTTCTTTTTTTGGTTTCCACAAACGATTCCATCCTAACTTGAAAAATGCTCATCCCAGAGTTTAATCAAAACTAATTGAAAAAAAAGTTTTCCTGTGGGAACTTAAGAAGACAGTATTTTCTACTGAAGATAATTTAATCAAATATTTCTGAGCTGTATTCATCTTTCCTTTCTGTCCTGCTGCATACTGATAGACCGGAGCTTTCTGCCAAGATGCAGTGATTCTGTAAGTAGTATGGAATATGTGTAAAATTAAAACAGCTTAGAAAGGCAAAATGTCTACTTACATTGGAATGCTGGAGTCTTTCTTTTCATGGTTAATAAGCTTAAATTTACTTTAAGAGAAGATCATACTGTAAAACAAGAAATATTTTTGGGTTGAAACACCTAGCTAGACCAATGACCATATTTTTCCCCAAATGGAGATGTGGAGATGATACAGGGGAGATAATGCGTTAGCAAAGCACTGATGTTAATGCCAGGAGTTGTCTATTTTGTCAATATCTAGAATCAGAAACTATGAATTTTAGATTGGTAGTTACTGCTAGTATTTATTGGTAGTATTATTATTCTTATTAAGCCTGTCTCAAGACATATCAAAGTTATGAAGGTATGTATGTAAATGTTGAAGGTAATCTTAAAGGTAATAAAACTATAATCCTAACACAAATCACATTGAATTTCTAGACTAAAAAATTCTANTATATATATACACACAGCCAATTCTTCTGATTCATATGATTCTATCTGACTTGTTTCCCCTCCTCTACATTATCCACTCACAATTTTAACACCGCTCTTTAGGATTTACAGACTTATAGGCCCTAGATATTGCTGCCATCAGGAAACAGCCAAAATACCACGTATTTCAGGTCACGTTGCCATGACATAGAAAGAGGGTTACGTCTGAAAATATGCATTTCCAATATATATCAGTCACTTCTACATCAATTTGCCATACACAGTTGCAGCTAGCAGACTGTCTTTTCATTTGCAGGAGAGCTGTCATATTTGCCATGAAGTTTCTTCAAAGAGAAATATGACACAGTTCCTTTTCGTACTTGGTTGTCACAGTAAATACAGGATATTCAAAGCACATTTTCTATACTGAGACAGAGCATAATTACAATTCAACACATTTGGCTAGAAATCAAAATAGCTACCCCATCCCAAAAGCAAAGACACCAAAAAAAATTCACTTTCACTTAAATAATTGCAAAATTTTCAGCACAGAAGACAATACATCAATTTCTTGACACTTCCTTCAAATTGGCTTTTAACATGCAAACTGAAAGAAGGTAATTTGTCTTCTCCCTTCACTAGCCATCCTTTTCTAGTTTACTAATACTAAAGTTTCATTAAAATATTGTGCATTAAATCAATCCTCCCTCCCTAGCAAAGAATCCACAAAGATTTTAAGGTAATTATAGATGTTTCAAGCAGAGCTAAGACATATCAAGTTTCTGCTTTCACCGTTACTTTAATCTGATTTTGTTTAAAGTATATAAAGTTTAATTAAAGCAAGCTTAATTTACATGTATTTTAAGTATGCACTTATCACCTTACATTGACAGTCCAATAAAAATGCTGGCATGTGAATTTCACCAATAATCAACCTTAGTAATCCTTGGCTGTACCAAGTCATCAGCAAATCTCCACATGTATAACATATCAATGTTATGATAACTTTTAAACCTTTCAATCTGCATTGTGAGAGTCTAAATTCACCAAATAATCAATAATGCATGCAATTCATTTAGGTAGCTTTTATCCCCCCTGAAAAGGAAGATTAAATGAAGCCCTTAAACAATAAGTAAAAAGAGCTTCATTACTGTGGCATCCCCTCTTTGGGGCACAGAAAAATGAATTTCTTCTCACTGCCCAGTCATGAGATAAAATGACTGATGTTCATATGGATGACATATTTTCCTACCTGGAACATCTGGTATGAGCATCTGAGGTCTATCACTGCTTAGTAAAAGCCATTATTGATGTACTCGTTTTCCAGGAAAGCCTATTCTGGTTAACTACTCCAAGCACTCAACATGTGAATCTTGGATTCTCTCTAGAGCTTCATCTACTGTATGTGTAGAGACAATTTTTCTTTTATGTTCTTCTATGATTCAGTGGAAATACTATTTAAAGAATAACTGATAAAATATTCTGTAGTATATAAAAGACGATAAATATTACTAAATCCATCAAACAATCCAAACCATGTTCAGGAATCTCTGTGAAGAAAATGTGTCCATGGCCTTTTGATTCTTCCTTCAGTCACAACATTCACATGTAAATGAAAGTTCTTTTCCAGGGTAAGCCGAATAAAACAGACAATAGTCAAATATTTTCTCATGATTTAAGAAATTAAGAATATTTATTATTTAAGGAAACACTACAAAAAGAAGAGGCCTTTTATTTTGACCTACTAATGCTGCGCTGAGACACATAATTGCATTCTCAGTTCAGTGAACCCAACCCAACTGTAATTAAACAAAGCTGCTATTTATTAAATCAAGGATTCTGATTTATTGAATTTTTGTTGTTGTTGTTGCTAATGGTAGTGGCTTACCTTGTGAATATTTTATATGTTATACATGCTACTATTTCAGGATTAACCAGTAATAAGAATGGTGTAGATGATTAAACATACCCTGCATTAAATTTTAAAGTACTATTTCCATTTACTTTGGCAAACTAATAATGAGGAATACGTTGTGGATTTCATCTGAGGGTAAATAGGATCATTCAACTTGGAAAACTCGACTTGGTACGACTGAATAAAAAACTGTTTTATTGTCATTGTAAAGGATGAAGTAAGAAATAATTTTAATGAAAAAGATAACTAGCTGAATGTCTTTCTTCTCCCCTAAAACCACAGCTTCATCTTTTACCTTCTCAGTCTTTCTCTTTGGAAGATAGGGGTGATAATGGCATTATGAAGCTGTGACTAGAAAGGTCTGACAAAACCATGGATTTCCAGAAATCTATTCTTTTTTAATATTATTACATTGGAATAATTCAGTGGGGTTTTTTTTCTCACAGAATCTTACAGAATCAGTGAGGTTGGAAAAGACTCATAGGCACACAATTCTTCTCTTGGTAAGTTTGAATAGCCCATGCTTTTTTCCTACATCAGAACTGCAGAGGACTCCAGTATACCTTACATCTTCTGTCCAAAGGGAGAATCTCTTATGTCTGTATCATTCCTAATATGACAGCTGCCTTAAAGTCAAGGCTCCACAGAACTCTCTAAGTTTCACTGCCCATGCCATTGGAAAGCTGGGGTTTTTTTTCTGTTTTTATTTTAAATTATGTTGTGGGCTTTTTTTTTTTTTTTTTTTT
>VWZW01006380.1:353-47101 GCA_013397115.1 Edolisoma coerulescens | reverse complement strand
TTTTTTTTTTTTTTTTTTTTTTGTGTAACCAGAAAGTTCTTCCCTGATTCATGGTTGATACAGGGATGGTACTACTCCCTGCTGGCAATAGTTGCTCTGAACATAATTGTCCTTTATTAACTGGTATCATCTACTTCTAAGAGTACTCCTTACTCCTCTCCTACTCTTCTGTCCACCATTTTATCATATCTAATAACTCCGAACGAATTGATTTCTGTGGATGCCAAAAGCTGAGTTGCAGAGGGATTCTCCAGCTTTCTGCCTCTGTCTGTGAGAAAGTCTTTACTTTCTCACAGACACTGGCTGAGAGGCAGTTGGGAGTTTCTGTAAACTATCTTCCAGGTGCAAGTTGTTGTTATACTGATCAGGGAAATGTTTCCTGTGGGATCTAACCAATCAATGTAAAGAGCTGGATGGTCAAGGGGCCAATGGCCTTGTGCCACTCCAGAGAACTAACATATAAAACCCGTTTATATAATTAAATAGAGATTCCTCTTTCCTCTGAAACTGGAATCAGTGTCGTTCCTCGCCGATCTCTGTCTCGGACAGCAACAGATTTCTCTTAGTCATGCCAACTGGAGCTCTGATTGGTTTTGTTCTCCTTTGGGCTTCTCCAGTTAGTTAACATTATATGTCTATTTTAAGGTCTGAAAGGATGATGGATCTGACATCCTTTAAATTCTTGCCCATGTACTGGCATAAATAGCTCATATTTTATTTAAACATTTTTTGCAGAATTACATGTACTTCTGAATAAAAATGAGAACTGAGGTGATATTTCCCTCAATTTTTTTATGAACTTAACATTCAGAAAATACCATTTAATTTTTCCATCTATATTAGGAACCCTTAGGTCCCATACTAACCTACTTCCCTGTTTTCAGGCAGTTTTTCCACTTAATCCCCAAACTCCATTTCTGATCAGTAGGTCACATTCCTACCTATAACGTGCAAAGAGAGTCCTATGAGATGGCAGACTGCTCCTGCATTTCCCTCTTCCTTTGCTTTTTTTGTTTCCTCTTCCAGCCACAGTCTTTGTTTTGTTTGTCTCCGGCATAATAAAGAGCTTCTTTAGAACCTTAGACCATCTTTGCCTTTTCAATACCATATCCATACATTACCATAAAGTCACTTCCCAGCTTCCTTCAAAAGATGTGCCATCAGTCTACTGAATTGTGAGAGGTTGGACCTTTTCCTTTTCTTTTTTTTTCCTTTTTTTTATTTTCCTCCCCATAAAGTTTTCCACTTACATTCCAATGCAGAAGAAAAGTAAACACCAAAATACCCTAGAAATGGGAATTTCTTATTTTCCCTAATGCTACTATGGAATGAAACTCAGGAAGGGGAAAAAAAGAAGCTAACAGTCTGGTGTAATAATTTCTTCCCAGAACTTGTGACTGGCATGGCAGTTATCTATTTATCAACTAAATAGATTAAGTCTTAGCTTGGACTTCTACAGACTAAATAAAGGACAGAGATATTTATTTAAACTTTGTATAGGCAACCACCATGAATAATATAAACCAGCAAATGTCTTTTTTTTCCTGTAGAAACTATAAATCTCATAAACTGAATTCTTCCCTGTAAAACTTACAACAACTTATTATTTTTTAACAGAAGCGAGCAAGGTCTCCATACTTTGTGGCATATATGAAATTTTCCTTTGCAATTTACAATAAAATGACCATTCAAGGCAGGACTGGAAAAATAGTGCGCTGCATTTTCTTAAAAAGTGGGACTGAATGATGACTGATGAAGTGAATAATCTTAAACTGATTTCTTTAATAAAACAGAGGTAAGTTATTACATAAAAATTAGTTCTATAATTATGCAAATAATCAGATTTCTGTTTCTCCACCTTATATGAAAATAGTCTATTTGCCAATAAATTCAGTTTATAATTATTATGTTTCCTAACTAGGTGGGACTAAAAATAAATATTTGGAACACCAATAGATTTTAAAAATTGATGGAAGACTGTATTATGTTTACACAATACTACTGATTTGACTATGTAGAATTGAATACCAAATAAAAATAGATGGTACAGAAGTTTAGTACTTTTGCAGAGTACAAAGAGCAATAAAAAATGCATAATAATAAAGCCTGCAAAGAGTAAACACGTGCCAAACATAATATTTTCTTTACAGTTATGGGCTTATTCCCTAAAGTAAATCTTAAAGAAACCATTCCAACTTTTATAGCTGTGTTGAAAGTAATAGAAAAGGAATGGCAGACCTGTTGGTATTTCTTGAAGTGTAGGCAGTGTTTCAGTGTGGGTCATTTGGTTGTTCTGACTCCTGCTAAGAGGTTTCTCTTTGCTCTTGTATGAGGTGTTAGCAATTTCAGAGGTCGGTGGGTCACTAAAACTTGATAGAGTAGATTTGAATACTCATAGCAGAAACTGAAAAGATGCACATGCATGCTACCACAGGTCCGGATCAGAACCACAGCATCAAAATCATGCCCCAGTGTCAGACTTCAACTGATTGAAATATAAATAAATGGTGAACAAAATCACCACAGAATATTAATAGAGTAATATATTAGATATATGCAAAACTGTATCAGTCTTATAGATGAGAACTAGATATGTCGCTCAGTGTAAAGTATGAAGACTATTGTATAGAAATTTCTGCAATAAAGTTTTTAATAAGAAGTGCTACATGCAATTAATGAGAAATTGTCAGTATTCACCATCCTAAAAACAGTGAAAATACTATTATTATTACTGTGTTAAAATTGAGCAATTTCAAAAGAACAATTTTTAGGGAAAAAAAGAGTTATATTTGAGGGGGAACCCTCCCCTGCAAAGGGATCAAGCAGGAAATAAAAAAGGAGTGCAATGTTGGGGGCCTCTAGAGAAATGCTCTTGACCTCACAGTGAAAGCATCTCTATTTTTGCCCACAAAAGGAGAGAAAAGTGGACTAAAGTCAATAAAAGTTCACATCTAAACTGGGAAGTTAAGAGGGAGAAGCCAAGTACTTCTATCCTTGTCCTCAGCTGTGGGTGAGGACCAAAGTCCTTGGTGAAAAAAGTGGTCCTGAATTGAATGATCCTGTCAAAATAAAACCTATTCAGACTACATGAAGATTAATTATGGTCTCCATTAAAGCCTCAGTTTTTCCTCCTAATTCTATTCTCAGAAATGTAAATTCAGGTTGCTTGAACTTTACTTAACTGTCCATAAGGCTACATAGGAAAGCATGCCCAACAAGTGAATCTGTTCCAGGATTCATTTTACATGGTTTTTCCCACCTTTCCTTTTTGTTTTAGAAATAAATATTTAACTTCATAATAGACCCTGAGCCAAATAGGGCTGATGTCTTCAACAACAGCATGAGGGAAAATAATTACTGTTCTCTTGTTTTCTCTGTGCTCATATACAAAATTACAGCACAAGACATCATCAAATTGCTATCCTTCATGGGTCTCTTTAACCTGGATTCTTTATCTTGTTTTCTGTGTGGATTGCGTTCTTTTCCTGCTAACTATAAATCAACAGGAGTTTTCCCGTTTTGCACTACCTTTAACTAATTAAATCTATTTATGAAAGTAGTTTGACAGTTGACACAGCAACTATGAGCAAATGTCAGATTTACAGCCTCAGCTTCTGCAAACCAGAAAGAGATGAATTCTAAAGAATTCATATATTGCTCACTATTAATAAAAATAAATTATAATTGGCCATTTGGGGAGAAAAATGGATCAGAAAGGTGGAAAATAATTTTAATAGTTTTCAAAAAATACACTTTTAAAATTTCAATAAGCATTTGTGTATTATTATATGTTGAGTCACCCACCTTTTTATGTCCATACAGTCAAAACAGAATCAGCACTTTGCACACAAAAAAACCTCTAATGTTGACACATTAGTTTTCATACTGATATTACAAAAAACAAAAAAAAAAGGAGCGAGGAGAGGGGAACATAAATATTCAGAAGCTTTTTCTTGAAGGGATTTGAGTAAAGGAAACTGTAATCACATCTTATAGCTTTCAACAATATTTTCCCCAAACATGACACACAAAGTTTTAAAAAATAACTGTCTACATAAGCATCAGTTACACAAGTTGTAAAAACTGAAAATAATAAAGGAACCACCCTGGCTCTATTTTCTACTTAGTTTTTTTTACTGCATAATAAGTACAAAGCTAAGTATATACTTGTCTTTCTGCAGAGAACATAATGTTTTTGGCAAAAGATTTTACTCCGGTAGAAATGGCAAAAAAATTTTAGCTGTTAGAATCTTAGAAGACCAGTTTCTTGCAGAAATAAAAAGTTTTGTGGTTTTGGGTGGGATTTTTTTGGGCATTCTATAGTAGTAAAAGTTCACAGACAAATGGTATTTATTTTTGGACTCATGAATATAAAAATGAAAAAGCTTTCATGTTCTAAAAATCAATAACTGTTTTTATTTCTAAAAGACACAAACTTATTAAGATTCCTGACAGAAATTACAATGCTAGATTTATATAATATGTTGAATATAGAAATAGGGGTTGGAAATGAAAACTTGTGCTCTGATCAACAGCTGCTCAGGTCAGCCTTGGCTTTGACCATCCAAGTCATCAAAAACTGCAAGATTGGAGATACCACAGTTCCTGTGCTGCCCTATCCCCTGAGCAAATAGAACACAACAGAATTCTTGTAACATGATATAGAAGTTCCTGTGCTTGGACTGCAACCATTGCATCATTAGCAAGTAAAAATTTGATGCTAACAACAAAGAAACACATAAAAAAGACCGATAGTATTGAATGAAGAGGCATGAGAGATTTTGAAAATTTCCTGTGGAGGGAAAAAATGTATGTGTTGTTAGACAACTTCTATGTGAAAAGCAGAGTTATTGTGTTCACTAACACCGTAATCAAATGGATAAGAATTGAAAACTGCTTTCCAAGTATCATCAGAAAAGATTTGTGTAATTGTTTATGTGCTTAATGGAACTTAAAACTAACAGAAAATTGTTTGCTACTGCGAGAGTCCAACCATCAATAAAATGAAAGAGACTTCCAGAATAACATATGTCAGACTTAAGAAAACCCTTGCTACATAGAGTTCTCAATTTAGAAGATAAAAATTGAAATAAGAAGAGAAAAATCAAGTAAAAGGTCTGTTGATGGACTACTGGGAACCCCTGTGTTGCTATTTTTCTTGCACTATTGGAGGACAAATACTACAATTCCATTTTAGATTTTTCTGAATCTACATTAATATTCAATGCCCCATCTTCATAGATACATATCCATAAAAAACAACCTCTGAAGGGTATGGTTGTTTCCATTTACTGTGCTTTGGAGAGCATTTGTCTTATTTTGCTAACACCACTCCCATGACAATGCATTTACCAACACACTAATTTTGGAGGAAACTCTATTCCTGACATTAGCATCTAGCCCAATTTAGTGGAGCTGTTGCAATCTATTGTCACAGTTTATGGTGAATATTTGGATATCTTTGCATTGTTTTTTTGTTTGGTTGGTTTTCTATGTTTTGCTGGGGTTTGGGAGGTTTTTTTGTTGTTGGTTTTTCTTTATATTAAGACACATTCTAGTGGACAATACTTTTGATGTTACCTCAAAGTTCAAAAACTTTAAAGAAAAGCTGAATGGATTTCTTATTGACTTGGTAACTAGCACCAAAACATATTTAGACTGAAGTCATGTAGGGCAAAGAAGTCTGCACAATCATTCAGTAGGTAAATTGCAAAAGATTATTTCTCTTCATCTGAAAAACTGGAGGTGCCTAAGAGTGTTTCTGATGTCCCTTTTGTTTTGTAACACTGGTAGAGGTAATTGTAAATTACTAATTCTAGCACGGTGATAATGTTCCTCAAAGCATCTATTGTTTAGCTTTAAGGTCTCTTTGTTGAGTACAAAGTGAAGTGACACTAGATCCTTGGAAGTGATGGATTTGAAAAATGCAAATACTGCTGCAGCAGTTGCTTTAACTGCAGATACATGGAGCAGGAAAGGCCAGAAGCCAGAATTTATGTTAAATGGCAGTTCAGAGAATTTATAAAAGATTTATTATAGTTTTGTTCTGTATGCACAGTGTATGACTGAATGACAAATCTTTAGAATGTGTCCTAAATTTGACATTTAAAGGGTCCAGAAAAGATATAACTCAATGGGCCATGTTCAGCTCTGACCTAAAGCTTTCCTAGCAAAAAGTTATTATTAAAGAGAGCTCACTAATCTATGAGCTGCATAGAACAGATTGCAGTTCTTCAGCACTTAGGAAAAATACTTATGAATGGATGTTGCAAGAAAAGTGTAGGTTGATAAGAATTTATTCAGAATACAGAATGGATAAAAAGATTAACAGGTTATAAGCAATGGTGAATACCTTAGCCTGCTGATATTTCTAACTTTCTACCAATAGCTGTACAAAGCACTTGACTGAAAAGAATTTACTGTGGTTTTGTTATTTTAAAATATATTCACCTTCAAATCACGAACTCCAACAGACCACACAGAAAGTCTATTTTATTACAAGCAATGAAAAGAAGAAAATTAAATGCTTGGGAGAAAAAAACACAATTTAAGACTTTAGGAAAATCTTCTCTGTGTTGGTTTTGCACAGACTAGTTTTTTGTAGTAGAGGAGCCACAGAGGTGGCTTCTGTGAGAGCTGCTAGAAGCTTTCACCATGTCCAGCAGAGTCAGTCCCTGATGGCCCTGAAGATGGACATGCCGCTGGCCAAGCCTGGACCAGTTAGAGAGGTTGCTAACATCTCTGTAATAACATATTAAAGAAGAAAATCAAAACAAAGTACACACAGCTTTTTCTACCCAAAGAGGAAGTGGTGAGAACATGTGAGTGAAACAACATGGAGACACCAAGGTCAGTGAAGAAGGAGGGGGAGGACATGCTCCAGGCACCAGGGCCAAGATTCCTCTGCAGGCCATGGTGAAGACTATGGTGAAGCAGCTGTGCTCCTGCAGCCCATGGGGATCCACAGGGAATGCAGAGATCCCACAGCCCATGAGGGAGGCGCCCATGCCGGAGCGGGTGGATGCCTGGAGGAGGCTGTGATCCAGTGGGAGTCCTGGGCGAAAGAGAGGGCCCTTGCTTCCAGGCTCGAGCAGCCTGTCCTTGGAGGACTTTACCCCACGGAAGAGTGACCCACACCGCTGCAGTTTTGGGAGGACTGCTGCTTGTGAGATTGGAACCAGGTTGGAGAAGTTTTGGGAGGACTGCTGCTGGTCATGAGATTTGGAGCCATGCTGGAGTAATTCACAAGAACTGTCACCTGTAGGAGGGACACCACGGTTTTACAGGGGAAGGACTCCTCTCCCTGAGCAGCAGAAGAAAATCCTCGGGTGATGAACTGATCAAAACTCCCATGCCTTGTCTCCCTGCGCTGTCGTGGGAAGGGCTGGGGGAAGAAAATGTGTTTTTAAGGGCTTATTTTACTTCTCCTTCTCCTCCTCTGATTTTGTTAGTATTAAACTCACTTTGCACCTCTAAGCTGAGCCTGTTTTGCCCTTGGAGTGTTTTCTCCTGGTCCTTATCTCAACTCATGAACCTTTCGTTATTTTTTTTCTCTCCTCTGCCCAGCTGTGGCAGGGGAAGGTGAATGAGCAACTTTTGTGGGTGCCTGGCACTTGGCCAGTGTCAAACCACAACACTCTCAGTGAAATTATGATGATTACTGCAAAACTAATCACCATCCTTGTAAATACAATATTTCTCAAGAAAGACTTTCCAACACTGTCAACCATCTATGTGTACATATGGAGCATTAGTTTGAGAGGCAACTCGTAGAATAAGACCGGAATCACAGGAGGAACTTCTGGAATTTACCAGTGAGCACTGCAAAGCCTAAATAATAGGTGCTTTTTCATCAGCTGAAATAAGAAAAATTCACCACTCTCTTATACGATAGCATTATGTCGCCTTCCTATTAAGTGGAAGAGGTCATTTGCCTTCCTGTAGCTGCAAAACTGCGTGATTGTGCCCACACTGGAAAGTCCATTGATGTTTTGGTTTAGCTTAGTATACTAAATTCTGCAAATAAATTCAAGATTTGGCTTAACACCTCCAAACATTACATGTCAGTGACATAAACAAGCAACTGCCCAAAACTAGCCATACATTCTTATTCTAGGTATGAATTCTTAGGAGCCGACACATTAATCTGTGCTGTCTGTCTGTCAAATATCCTCATCTAGTAAACTAAAACTGTCGTACCTATATGTTATTATGTGCTGTTTATCAATCATGGTCTCATTAAAAATACTCTTAAAAGTCCAAAATATTGCTGGCAGTTTTGAGAAGAAACAATTTCCAAAGAAGCGTGCAAGAAGGTTTGTTTTATGGATATAAAATATACTTGGAACTATAGGTGGGAGTCTTTTTAATGTAGTTTCAAGATGGAATGAAAAAGGGCCAGTGAGCCTGTTTCCTTTCAATTTACGTTCAAAGCCTAGAGAAATATTTCATCCATGTTCAGAGAAACAAACGCCATCTTCTAATCCCTCACAAGTGGTCAACACCTTTTCAGAGCTGATTGGTGAAGTTGGAAGGCATCTGCTTATCCTCCCATGTCTCACCATCAGCAGCAGCTTCACAACATCTGTTTTGCTCTTTTCCCTTTGATTTCTTCTCATATCTTTGCCTATTTTAAATCCCCAGGGGAATGGTGCTTTAAGTCTTACCATCTGCTACTTAGCCATTAAAAATGAATTCAAGTAAATATTAAAGCCTGTCTGGAAAGCAAGCGTGTGTATATTCACTGATTTTAAGTGTACTTTTTAAAAAAAGAGATAGTAAGTAAATGGAATGAATAAAACTATCACTAAGCCTTATTTTAATGGTATTAAATCTCATGTAAAATATTTTAAACATAGGTATTTAAAATCAATACAGTTTCAAGTTAAAATTAAACACAGGATTAAGGTCTGTACCCGTAAAGAATCATACAAATCTCTAAATCCTGTTACCTATAAATAAACATCCAAATGTTTAATGCTTAATTACCTCAGTTTTTATCACTATATTTTAGTCTGTCTCCAGGTCTCATTCTGTCTTTTCTATTTGAATTATAAGAAAGCTGCTCTCAGAAGTCTGAGAAAGATAGTTATAAGCTGCCAAGTCTCTTCATTTTCTCTCAGAAAAAAATGAAATAGATTGATCTTTTTAGTACAAAACATGTTTTACAGACTGAATCATTCATGTAGCTCTTTTTATCTGAAAATCTCTGTTGTTCATGACGTATTGCCAGTAGTAGTTACAATACTCTGATAATTATATCTCAAAGCTGTGCTCAGGTATATTTTTATTTCCTACCACCATTTATACATAATTTTTGCTGTTAAATTCTTCCTGCACTGAAAATGTGTTCTTTATTGGATATTTTTTGTTAATTGTAAACTCTTTTAATCATGAGCATCTATCATAACTAAAATTTCCCACCTCATAAGCTCTAGTCTGAAAATGATTTTTCTGCATTTTCTGACAGTGATTTGCACCATGATTTCCCTTCTTTTATTTTACTGTTTTTCTTGTTTCCTCTCTTAATTGGTATGTTGTCCTCTTCTAACTAACAGCAATGGAACTATTTGGGGAGATCATATAAAGACCTGTTTAACAGTTCATCATTATTGATCAATTATTGGTTTTATTCATAAAGAGTGTCTATATTTTCTCACACAGTTTTGTACACAAATATTCTCGGTATTTTAGTTATAGACATCAAATTTCCTAACAGATAATATTTTATGCAAAATAATATATCATAGTACTTAGGAAAAATCCAAATGTATATTTTACCCTAGTCTCAAAAAAGTTATTTATTACATGTTGGTGAGCTCACAGTGAAGAGAGCTGAATCTAAATTTGTACTTTGTCAATTTTGGAATCTTTATTGCTTATAGATTATTTTGTGACTTAGCGATCACTGTGAATAATTCAGTAGATTAGTAAACCATTTTCTCATGTGGAAAGAATTTCTACTATATTTAGTACATGCGTAGGATAAATTTTAATTTTTGTATATTAGCTTTATGTAATTGTTGCATGACTAAAATGCATTTGTCATTAAGATCATACATTTATAATACAACACTTTCTTGTCTATTTATGGTTTTTTGAAACTGATCTATGTCATGTGAAAAAATTTAACATCCAGTACCAATAATTTTTCAATTTACAATGAGATTTAAATAAAGTACTCACAAAAAGTCATGCATGTAACTTCACAGCACCTCATTAATTTTGCCAATATGACTTCAAAATTTAATGGGCATAAAAACATTGAAAAATCTTTTTATTGACAAATTGCTGACAGAAAATTTTTTCAGCTTATTTCTGAAGTAGTGATAACAGTCGGTCAAATGACAGTTCACCCTGTACAACCCTGAGATCTTTGTTCTACTGGTATGGTTGACATTTTTGCTCTTATATGTACCTCCTTACAATGCTTGTATTACCAGTTTAAGTTGTTTCTGGCTTGCATTACATTTGATCCTGTATAGTCTAACAAAGCTAAACCTCATACTTGTATGTAATATTTAAACTATTTCAAGAAAATTTCATATAAGACTAAAATATCAGAGTGCAAATTAATGTTCACTGAAAAAAAAAAAAGTGATTACCATCAAACATAAATAGTGAAGTCTTTTATTTGGAAACTAAGGTTTGTCTCTATATAAAACTAATTGTCTTCCTCTCCATCCATGCCTCCATCTTCAGCAATTTTAACACTGCACTGAGTTATCAGCCAGTAGATATTAAGACTTTTTTGTTGTGTTTAGCTTTCATGTGTTGGCAGTCTGTTTTTTACAGCTTTTTAAACAGATGGTTTTATATCAGTAAACCTTAACAAGACACAGAGCAAACAAAAATAAAACCCTCACTAGCAATATTGCTTTTCATTGCCCAGTTGCTGCCAACTAAGATATATTGAACCTATCTCTCATTAAAAAGCCAACAAAAAGATGCAGTTTCACAATTCCTGAGTGTATACTTATCAATTTACAAGACTAAAAATTCTGGGAGTGAGCTTGTGAATTGTGTAGTTATAGATTTCAGTCATGAACATTTACTGTAAGAATTAATGGAAAAGCGACTATTGGCAAGATCTGCTGCCAGATTTGACTTCTGCTATTTTGTGAATACCAACGGGAATTTCAGCTCATGAGATCTAACCGACTCTGACATTTTTTTTTTTTTTAGGCTATTACAGCAGATTTCAGAGCACACATCATATGTGCATTCTGTGATATGATAGGTACCGGTAATGACATATAATTCTCTCTCTATTCATAATTCCAGAAGCCATGGTTTTAAATAGGTTCTCAGTACTAGAAAATAATTACAAATATGTTTTTATTTTGTTGGTTTAGATCCCTAAAGAAGTTGTTTTGGATAATACTTGAAATGCAATCATACATCCAAAAACATGCATTGTACTTCTCAGATTAATCTAATACATCACGCAATCCTCTTATACTGAAACATAATCAATTCACAGTAGTAGATACTTTGTCTAACTTTGAAGGTCTAGATGATAATAGTTGAGAAACCGTTTTGAAAACCTACCTGTTTCTTTTATGTCATTCCACTCAGATAAAGAAATAATAATTTAGGACAAAAAAAAAATTCAAACACATTAGTTCAACACTTTAGTAAAAATCCTTAAGCACCATAGGAGAAAAGAAACATATTTACCCAAGATTGTTTAGTGTCAAATAGTATTGAGACAAAAAGGTAGATCCTTCACTTCTATGGTTTAATAAAACTGTAAATCATGTTAGAAAGGATGTTCTGTCAGACTGTAAGTGACCTATAATGCATATTGTTTAACAACATGTGTTGATATGTGGATGTGAGATAGCAGGATGAACATACAATCATAGTAGAGCTCATACTTACAATTCATCTGCAGAGGTTCTTTTACCTGATTAACTGATCAAGAATCTTCCTCTAACATTAAAACTTTCAAAATTATTCCTTATAACTCTTTGAAAATCACCTTGAAAGTCTTAGGGACTTTGTGAAACATTTCCCAAGTTCTAAACATAGCTGCCAGTCAACAGTCATGTACTTGCATTTGACACAGATATAACTAAAAAAAGTCTTCCTAAGTCTCAGCAGAGTTACTCTAGATTTACACTAGCATTCCTGAGATACACAGAAGTTTGCATCTTTTCCTAAGTCTTAAAAAACATCAAAGACTTAATTTGCAGCCTCTAATTTGGGAATTGCTCAGGGAAATCAGATGATCTAGTCACAATATTGCAGAGAGGGAAAACACAGGAATTCAGGGCCCCATTACCAGACATACAGGAAAGCTATTCCCGTACTCTTTGTGTGCTGTGGCAATACTTGTCTGAGCAGTGCCAGGGACCTTGAGAAGTAGGCCAGTTTCTGTGCCCATGGAGTTAGCGGAGCTTTAACTAGCACAGCATTTCATTCAAGAAGTCAGCTTCAAAACTTCATTTAAAATTATCAGGGGCACATTATCTGGGAACACAAGAAGAAGCAATTATTGGTTTAATTAGCCTGCATTCACCACGTTGCGCTCCTTCTCTTTGTTGGATTGCCAGGCAATTTTGTAAAATCATTAAGCAAGGGAACTATAATTCCACGATGACCTAATCTGCAACTCCATCCTATCACACTGGAATATTTTAAAGTTATTTATGACTGTCCTCAATAAATGCAAAAATCCACTGGGCAAGAAACACTTTGGTTCCTCAAAATTCCAAATGGCTTCCCCTACTAAATGGTTTTTGTTGCGTTTGGTTTTCTATGCTTGAAAGACAAGGTTTGCTTTGACAATAATTGAATGTTACTATGGAAATGCACAGGACACATGAAGATATATTTTTCTGTCCCAGGGGGAAAAAAAACCCATGCGAACATTTCATTTTCATCATAACCTTTGACAGAATGGGCATGAAGAAAGATTCAAAACAGTGTAAAACAAACTCAAAATATATTATATAGATCTTTCTCCTGAGAAGGAAATTGAGTAAATGACGTTATTTTTCTACCTAATCTCTCAGATTTTGACAGTGGGAGAGATTTAGGAATGTAATTCACAGCGTTTTATTATTTTTTATGTCTTGGTTACATCATCATCATTTTATGAGGTTTATGTTCTTTCACTGCACCTTTGACACAGGAGACTAAAAGAAAAGTTAGATTTATAAACTATGTGTCTCCATACCTCTGAAGCAGTAATTTAGTATAGTATCATTGTCTCCAGAAATTACAAAGCTTCATCATACAGCATCCAGGAAGATTGTGTATGAAACACTTGGAATAAATTAAAAGTTGAAAATATCACTTGATTACCACATTTGAAGATACCATTTGCCTAATTAAATTGCTTCACTAGGCTAAAATAAATCTGTGTAAAAAGCTGTAACTTCTACATAAGCTTTGCTAAATAGAAAACTGATTAGGATAAAAGAAATGGCATTTTTCATTCTAAAAGAACTTTTCTAAGAATACTTTTCTAAGTCTTATCTACTTTATGAGTGAGATACATTAAAACTTCTGTGCCAGTTTAAGAGTTAGGTAAAATACAATACAGAAAGGCAGTAGATTTTTTTAATTAAGGAAGGTGAAGTTAAACCAGATAATTTTGCTTTATATAAATAAAACAAACATGATTAAAGAAACAGAATAACTCGACCAGAGCATTTTACTGTACTACTGCTCTCAGCATGTTGACCTGAAGCAAGTGCACAGAACAATTAACTATATCACCCAATCTGGATACAGCAGTGCCAGAATTTTAAACAGTTTCCAAGCATCCAAAGGCAGAAACTCCTGAAAAGCAGAAAGAAAAGGGTGTGGATATGTCTGAAACTTCTAACTATTCCTGACTATGGAATTATTTAAACTTAAAAAAATCTTGTTTGAGCTACTTCCATCCATTGTAGCTAAAAGATAATGTCTTCATAAATGCGCTCAATGAATTAGGTGCAACCTACTGTCTCTATTAAATTTTACCTATAGCACTTCAGGACATGAAAATACATTGTTAAGTTTACACTATACACTGGAACACTGAAAATGTGTTCTTTAATACATGGTTCTTAGTCTTATATTGCTTCATTTTAGCCTGGGAAATTAAATGAACATTTAGCTCAGACTCTCATAATGGTTTACATTTTAAAGTGATATGTGGCACTATATAATGCAAAGAAAACTGCAGTCCATGAAATTCCCAATAAAACAACTATAAAAAAATTGCAAATCACAGACCTCACCACTGCAAGAACAAAAGAGAAATGAGGCACCAAAGCAGTCAAATGTCACTCAAGAATCCTGGTCAGAGCAAGAATTTTAATATGCTCATCTCTGACGCTTAGAGATGAAGGAAAAGAAAACTATAAACATAACTACATAAGGTGGTACAGTTTTCATATGCAGAATTCTAAGGCTGTTTAAATACACCTGAAAGAAGCTAAATTCATGTTTTCAAAAGTTGTACCACAGTGAAATGCAAAAGGAAATCATAAACAAGAGGAACCCCAGAGAGAGAAGGGGAGAAATGACAGAATTGGGTAAGTAAGGCACAAATGTGGAAAAGATTAACTGCCATCATTGCATGAAATAATGGGAAGGTTGTGGGAGAAAGACTGCAAACCAGGATTTTCCATTAATATTGAAACCTTCCTTTTCAGACCTTTCAGACCTGGCTCCCATGTTCATTGTCCTAGCTCTTTCTTCTCAATAGCTATGTCTATTTATACTGCATTTCATAATCGTGTTCAGTTCAGCCATTAAGTTTACCAATGCAAGTGGCTTATTTGCTTTTTGATCAGTTCAGGTGTTCCTGTACCACAGTTTGGCAGACTTGGACTTGATCTCTACAATTATTTCACTCTCCTTTTACCTTGCCGTGCCAAACCCCATAATGCGTATCTCAGACGACTTTTTGAACTCTGTGCTAACGTCTCTTTTTTATCTTGTGGAAGCAATTGTGACAAAGAGTAGCCTAAATCAGCTGACCTGCATTTCTATTTGATGAGAGTTGGGTGATCCAGCTTTTATCCCTCTTGTCGTGGGATTTTGTGCTCTTCACAGTTGCAAGGACATCTGCCTTTTTCCCAGACAGTAGAGAGCATTGCTTATTATAATTTGACTTCTTTACCTTTCATTGCCTACATTATTTCCAGAGGAAAGAATAACATTCCTGGGTAAGATCTTACTGGCTCATACCCTCAAGTCACTGGGGTTGGCTTTTTCCTCATGAGTGGCTTTTAGTGATGCCCTATCCATGTACCACTTCAAGGACTCATTTTGGTGCTAACGGGTTAGCAATTATCCTTTGAAGATCAGCCATTCTTGATACCCATCACTCACAAGAAACCGGTTTGCTGGGAGCAGGTACACCAAGGAAGCTGTGGAAGAGGTGAATTCTCAATGTTGTGTTTAAGACTGTGTTTGACTATGATCTCAAGAAATCAATGAAAGCTGATGTCACAGTCATGCATACACTAGCCTCTAATTTTCAATAATTTAAATAGCATAAAGACAATTCTTAACATTAAAATCAGTAACCTGATTTTTTAAAAAGAAATATTTGCCATGGTGTAAGAAGACTGAATTAATGATTTAAATTGACTGCTTGCACAGATGACTTTTAGATAAAGCCTACGAAGAAGCATATTATTTCCATGCATGGCAATTTACATGTGAAATTTCCATTAGTGATAATGGCAGTGGCACGTATAAATCTCCAGTTCCCTTTAACATTAATTGCAGTCATCTGTGCAAGTACTTGGATTTTCAATGACATTATACCCGTGGCTCTACAAAGTCAGAAGGCATCACAGCCTGGAGAGGATAAACATTAAACACTGTCATTACTGGTGGCAGGTAATAACTAAAATCTGTATCTGCACTGTTGCTGAAATACAGCATCACATAAATTTGAAAAAATACTAACGAAATATGGTTGCTTAATTTACCAGACTCTTAAAATAAAACTAGCTGACAGAATTCTGAATTAAGCTGATTATAATTTTAAGCATGCTCTGCTAATACTTTGAAAGTTACTAATTTACCGTTTATTTGAATAGGTCTGTAGAATCCAATTTAGACTTTTCTAAGTCTTCAAGAGGTGGTGTTGTATTTCTTGTAGCATTGGTTTTTGTGTGAAATTTCAGGGCAGCTGTTGAAAACTATAAGTGAAGCAACAGAGAAACTCCTAGGATTTTTAATAGAGTTCAAATAGGCTTTATGTTAGATGCCAAGAGATTGAGCAGAAACAATGTCAAGTAAATTTTAATTGAGCAAATGCATTTAAAGTGAATTTCAGATATTTCTGTTAATGAATTTATCAAAACTTGGAGTTCTCAAATTATCTCTTATGAAAAATCACTAAGAGATATTTAAAAGAAAATGAATCCAAATTGCACTTGATATCTTTACTTAAATATTATATGAAATCTGATTTTTATTTATTATTAATTTTATATTATTTTAATTTTGAATCAGATAAGAAGCACTACCTGATTATGATATGAATAGTAACAAGAAGTTATCTGTTTGCATTCAGTGTCCGATAGACAACAGGTCTCATCTTGCTCAAGTTTCCAGGAATGAACAGTAGAGGCAGAGTGCTTTTACAGCGCAAATAAGAATTAAACACAAATTAATTATTTGCAAAACCACAGAAACAAAAAAAATCTCTTTCAGAATCTTGTGTAAACTCATACTATAATAAACTGACCTGTTGCTTGAGGTGTTTGCTGGGGTGTTTCTTAGAACTTGAAGGAATTTATAGCACTGTACCCATGACAGAAGCTACTCAACTGAAATGCAAAACAAGACTTTTTTCAATCTTCATTATAAAATCCTCAACCTACAAAATTGAGGATGATTGGAATTATTTTGGATGAAGTATGGCAATAAAAATGTCAGCTGTGCTTTGAACTAATTGAAATTAGGCCTTACATACACTTGTAATTATCAATGCTTCGATTCTGAAATGCACCGTTAGGAAAATGTTAGCAAGATGAATTTCTTCTCATGTAAGGCTAAAGGTTTAACCATTAGTTAATCATCCCAAATATCTAGAATTATTACCTGATGGTGCCTATTTCTTCCTGTTGACTCTAAGAGAATCTTGAGCAAGTATCTCAGAATTTGACAGCAATTTTTGGATGTCAATCACCAGACAAGAGAACTGCCACCCTTCCTTTAGACCTAACATCCATCAGCAGAATTATTATTTTATAAATAGTTATGCTAGTTCTCCTGGGGCATATAAAGTCTTACCAGAGAAAGCCAGTTTGGGTTCTTCCCTTGTCTTCTTTAACTACATCGAAATTTAACTTCTGCCAGCAGTTCCACATTGGTCAGAGATAACTCGTCAGGCCTCTGACAGAGCCATGCCAGCAAGTTTTACAGCACACCTATCTTTAGATTAGCCCTTAACGCTGAGTTAAATTGCATCAGCAGTCATGGCTCCCTCGAGACTGATTCACAAAACTGGGATTACCTAAGGTACTCATGGCTAAAGGTACAGCTTCTGCATCTTTCACATTCCACTCTACAGAAGCAGCTGGAGGAGAAGGGGGAAAATTTAAACTTTTCATAATAAGTCAGAGTCCTCAGCAACCCTTTTTCATGTATAAAAGGCATCTGTGGGAATAGTGCACCACGAACTAGGACAGTGTTGAAGCAGCGATTACAACGTGTGAGGCAGCACAGTAAAACTCAGACAGGTAATGAATCCATACCTGTATCTGACTGTCCCACCCCATTCTGAGGGGTGGTGGGCACATACACTCAAATATGGGCCCAGACACTCTTAATCTGCAGTTTTAGTGAAGTGCAATGTTATCAGTTCTGGTGACAAATGTACAACGAAAAATTTTCTTGCAGCAGTCCAGTTAGTCAGGATGAAGGGAAGGGTGTTCTGGACTCTTTTCACCATTAATTTCCAGGAATTATATTTTGTTTTCCCTCCTGTCTCCTGACACACCGATCTTTTTGTTTTAAAGCACTAGTAAGTATTAAATCTCTTCACTACAAGCCAGATAATATCTGAATTATTTTACAGATTTTTTTCATCACAAACATTTAAGCATTTTACCACTATTTTAAAATTGTAAAGTAAAATAGAAAGTAGTACTCATCTGTCACTCTTCTGTTTAGAATGCATCTATTAGTTGTGAAGTAGAATTAATTATCTGCTAGCTATCTGTTTTTCTATCTTGGCATGAAAGGTAGATGGAGATAAATTTATGTACTTGACACACTAAAACCACTTCAGTACCCTATCAACTGACTGAAGGAGTAGGTAGGGATCCTTCACACTTGAAAAGGTAGAATTGCATTTCCTACTTTCATAAGTTACATCAAGTACACATGTAGTGCAATTCACAGCAAGTGACAGAGAGGACTGGATTTTTTCAGGGGAGAAAAAATCAAATCTGTAACTGATTAAATATTCCTCCTAATACACAAAAAAAATTGTAAGAGTGAAGGTGGTCTTCTTTTTTTTTTCCTTCTTCTCAGTAAGAGACGATAAAATATAAAAAATTCTTGACAAAAGGAAATATAGAATCCTGGTTTTGAGTCACTGCAATGATTTTACCCATTTCCCTTAGGATTTTTTAAAATTTAATTGAAAAAATGTAGCCATTTATATAATTTTCCACCTTCACATCTCATTGAATATTTCTACAATAGTGAGAACATGTAAATTTTTCTTTATGGAAGTATTACAATTACCTAATTTGTTTAGTTGTTTTAACACAATCATGCAATTAAGAAAAGAATTCCAGAAATTGCCCTGACTAATATATAGGATGGAATCCACAAGATGATCCCATTTCTGCTCCAAATATTGTATTTTTGACTTACTGTCTCATTAGGTTTCAGACCTTTTTTTTCTTTCCTTATTCTATAACTTAATGGTTAAAGTATCCTTGATTTTTATAGCTGGCTCTTCCGTTAAATATCTGATGAAGAATTTTGTATATCATTAACAGACCAACAGCTCTGAGAGAAAGACTTTTATTGGAAACATAAATATTTCTTTACAAGTGCAATGTCTTAAACAGGGCTTTTGGATTATTCACTGTGTTTTGACCTTTTTTTTTTTAGTATCACCTGAAAAATAGATGTCAATATTAGAGTTTTGAAATCTGAATTGTCTTTTGTTTGGCTTCCTACACACTGAAGAAGTCAAACATTCATTTTGGGCTTACCTTATAAACCATAGGAAGACACAGACATGTCATGCAATTCCAGAATTCAGTTAGCAGAATTAAGGATGCCAAGCAAGCAACATGGCTAGATCTTGGCCTGGATCTTCTCCGTGTTACTGTTTATTGTCTCTACTATAATTTCTTAGGGTTATAATAGAAGTGCTGCAAATGTGTCTTCCAAGAAGGTTACAGTATTGCTGTCAAGTGCCTCTAATAGATTGTTTTTAACTAGCGAATAATTTTGGAACATGCAATCTAAAGTACAGTGCTGTGGCGCTGTGAAGGCCATTTGGAATTCAAGATGCTTCACAAATGGCAACATTCATAAAGTGTGATTGCATCCAGTGATATTCGCCACAAATGAGCTTGCTCAGTATTTTTTACATTAAGATTTAAAGTCACCTTCTAGCCTCTGAGGATATATATGAGACACAATTTATTCAAAATTCAGAAATATTGTAGGTGAATTACAGACTCTCATAAAAACATTAACTACAACTACATATATTGCAGATATATCACACACTGGATTAAATAAATTCAGAATTTACTGCAGCTTACACAGAAAAAAAAATGCACAATCTATTAAATAAGCCATATTCCAAATCAGTTACATAACCTATCTAATCAAATACTTAATATATTGAATCAAAATCACTGCACCTGCTACATCAAATACATCACAGATTGAATGAAACATACCATCCAAAGAGCATATCGATATTAAACTAAATCATGTTGAACAGCTACGTAATTTACGAAATTAAATAAATTGAGCCAATACAGTAGTCACTGAACCTAGCATACAGATCATAAACAAACACAAAGCTTAGAGGTTTTGAAAGAGCTTGCCATGCACTCCCAGGTCTCTGTATCTTTGCTTGTATCTTATCTTTAAATGGACAAAGTCTTCCAGAGCCTTGGAAAATCAAATTTAGTCATTGAATAAACAAACACCTGGGAATTTAGGTATCACACTTGAACAAGAACTGATATCATTCCTAGATATCCAAAGCCTTCACAAATTATATAATTAATAGTAAATCAGAGATTCATGAAATTCCAACTAAAAATATACCCTGAGAAAAGTCTAAAGAAAACATCCCATTTTGGCCATTTTTCCCCACACCTGTTCTTATAAGAAAGTCATAATGAAAAGCAGCAAGATGAGTACAAGATGAAAAAAAAAATCTTATTTTAGAGACATTTTTTAAAAAAATAAGCTACATGCTTAAGATCAGATGGCAAGTTTAGTGTGACACAGACCATAATTCTTTCTTTAAGTAATTTTCCAAAGGCTAAGCATTTTCAAAAAACATTTACCTAAGGCTAAGTAGTAAAGCATTAGACTTCCTGCATTCAGTTTAATCAGAGTTCTTCCAATTAAACTAGTTTAGTCCAGTAAGTTCATAATGTTTCATCTTAATGAATACAGCATGTCATTTTATAATAAGTATTTTTGAAGACAAATGTAAATGAGTATAGACATTCTGTGACACATTCAACATTCTTCAATTATAAAATAAAAATAGATATTGACTTGCTTACTGTCCTTTTTTTTTTTTTTCCGAGGCTGGCTTCATAAACTGGACAGTTGTAATTCCAAATGTTATGTCAGTACTTCTGCCACAAAATCGAGAAGGCACCATTGCCAAGGTCTAATATATAATTGTATCCATTTTGGAGACAAGCCGAGCTTATACATAGAGTAAATTTGTGGTTTTAAAATAATTAATTCTTTTAAGACTCTATACAAGTACATAAAGCCAAATGAACTAATTAAGATTTATGATTACTGCACAAAAATATTTTAATTGGTAGTTTGTGTTTTGTTTGATCTAATGTTTAAGATTCTCTAAAGCCTGATGTAAGCATCATGTTGACACTCAAATTCACACAGAAACTCCTACCTTTTATGAATAAAGTCGAAACTCTGATCTCATGGGAGGCCCATCCATTCAGTAACTAGGTTGGACTCAATGATCTCAAAGATCTTTTCCAGCCCAGTTGATTCTGTGATGAACACATTTAGCTCGGAGCTCTGGATATCGTTTTTCTCTGAGCTGCAAACCTACAAAGTTATTCTTTTTATCACACAATAAATATTTAACCTCTGTTTTCTTGAAATGTAACAATTTCAGGCAAGAGATAGAGGAAAGATTAGAACTTCTATAATTTCATCTCACGTTTCCTCCCAGTACCTCTAAGTGTTAATATCCATGGAAAAACATAAAATTCTCTCCAACTCCTCTCAGCCCCTGAGAAGGAAATGATGCTGTTGCTCGTTAAACATTTTCAGTGCTTACCTAAAAAAGCAAGGTGGTGTTCTCTGAAAGCATTAGCAAATCCTGGGGTGTCAATACATGGACAGATAGCAACTCTACAGAAACCTTTTATTTTTAATTCTCTTTGCCCTCTGAACAGGGGGACCAGCTGGAGTCTTTCACCCGCTAAAGCATCATCTATAACTCAACCCAGCAATCAATACCAAAAGCAGATGTTTGATGAAAACTTCTCTTGCTTTCTCAGCTTCAGTCCCCTTAACCCACACTGAGAAGTTAAAGTAAGAAAAAGGAAGACTATTGATGTAAAGGGCAAAGCGAGGGATGAAAAAGCCATGTCAGAATTAGAAAAGGTAAACTTCTTTTTACAGAGCTCTTCAATACAGTGGATTGAACTCAATCCTATAATTCTCTAAATTAGACTGCTTTCATGTAAGGCTCAGAGTTGCTGTGTTTTGAAGAAAATACATTTGCATCCTTTAGAGACATTCAACACTGCTTTAGAAAGCCATCTAGTGAAAGGTCAATGGTGCGAACACTGGTTGCCTATAATCTTTCATTTCTAATGAAATGCTCTACAGACTCCTGAGGGGAAAACAGCTTGTAGAGCCCCTGTAAATTTTATTTCATAAATCGAGTTCCCACAAAACACATTTGGAGAAGCTTTTTAACTTTGCTCCCCACTACCTTTCAGGAAAATCAGTAACCTTTAGCTCTCATCTTGTCTGCTCCTTAATAGCCAAGGAGGGATATGTTTAAATTTAATCCTGTTTTTCAAAATTGTATTTCTGAACAATTAGTTTGCTGTAGGTTGCTGCATGGTATAAAGTCTTTGAGGATGGAAAGACTATCGTGCTTGCAATTTTCCTACAAAAATACTGGCTATTTTTACATATAGCAGGAGAAACAGTAAGGCTGATATCAAAACACAGTGCACAAAGCAGAACTCTGTGTGTAACCCTGCTGATTTCACGGGTGTTTCTTGCAGCTCAGAGGCCCCGTTCATGTAGATCTCACTGAAGATTTGGTATCATCAATAATTGCAGCTGAAATTGAGTGAAACACTTAATTGTGTTGCCTTATTAGTAGTTTGGATTCAAAGGGATGGTATAAGTTGTTTTTCCCAGACTCTTTAGATGAAAGCGAGTAATGTGGAACAGGGCAAACATTCCAACATTAAGCAGGGACAGCACACGGGAAACAGTTTTGCATAAGGATCAGACTCTGCAAGTCAAATACGACTTAAAGGGGACAAAAGTTTGTCAAGAAGTCAAATTACGTTAGTTTACAAAGCGTTAAATGTCCAAGACCTTAATTTAGCAGAGGAGCTGTTCTGATAAATCTGCTCCCTCTTCATGCCAGATTACCGTGAAAAGGATAAAAAAATTCCATTAAAGAGAGGAACAACAGGATATTTTTGATAAGGAGTCTCTAACTTCAGGATATGTTTATGCATCATGAAAAGAGTTTTGCAATGTAGCCATAGTGGAAAGTTCACACCCAAGTTACAGGGAATTACACATACTAAAACCTGAATTTCTTTTATGAAACTTGTAAACTGCAACCACATAAACCCCATGATAAATGAAATGCATGAAAATAACCCTCTTACTGATAAAGGGTGTCAAACTTCTCAAAAGTTCTAAAAATATGTAGAACTCTATAATGCATATCCTTAATACTATATGTTATTCCCACTAATACTTATGAACAAAAACTCCAGGATCCACTGAGAATTGTAAAAGGAAGAATTCTGGATATTAACAGTCACACCAATATTTTAAGACATATGGCATGCCTGATTTATTTTATTTTAAGCTGACCTAAAAAATAGTTTTTTAAAGTCAGAAAAAAACCCCACCAAATTCCTTAGGGATCCATTAAAACCATAACTTACATAATTCCAATCATATCTTCCTCTCACACATATATCTATATATACTTAAGTATATATAGACATGTGTGTGTTACTTAAGGTGAGACTTGGGAAGGCGAAATATTTTCTTTGTTAGGTATAAACCAAAAGCAGACTTTGTATCAGAAAGTTGTGACTGGCTTCCAAGTTTCACAGAAACTTTATTCAAATAAAATTTTTTCAGACATCTCACTATGGTGGGATTTCATGCTGGCATCTTCCACCCTGGCAGGGCCAGAGGACCAAATCTGTGGGCTGGGGGGTCCTAGGACACAGCATTTCACACAGTGAAGAAGAGAACTAGGGCTGTAGCCTGATATCAGACAGTTTCAGACTTGAAAAAAAGGGTTATTTCCTACTTTTCCTGTGAATCAGCCCTGGCTGGAGCCACCCACCTACAGCCAGGAGCTGCAACATTCCCACTAGACACAGCACAGTGAGCTGCTCTCCAAATCACCCATTTTAGAATACTTTGTGGTGTGCTGTTTTCATACTTCCAGGGATTATTAGATAAAGTCTATCTACTTAGCTCACAAAAATAGGAGTACAGAATGCACCAAAGAAAAAATAGCCTTGAAAAAATAACTTGACTTTTTGACTTTCTCCCTAGAAATAATTGGAGTCATCTTTAATTTCACCCAGGCTGAAGGGATAGTATAGTCAAGTGCTCTGTTACAGTGGTCTGGAAGAAATGCAGACTTACATTTTATGTTTAATTTTTTTTACTTTTTTTAACTACTTATGTAAGAAACTTGAGATTGGACATTAGGGCATCAATTCGTTTTGCTGAAGAGTTATATGGTAGCTACATTTTCTATTTTTAGGTTGGTGACATGGATCAGAGAAAACAGTCCTAAACCATATCCAAATACAATAAAAATATATAAATATTACTCAAAAATAGACATACATTTTCACAAGCAGCTAATCAAAACTAGTTATAAGGCATTTTGCAGATTCTTTGGGAAAGCTGAAGCATGGTTCATTAAAACAGGATGGGTAAAAAAATCTGTATTTAAATTTTTTTGATGCCAAGAGTTTAATCTGAGAGAAGAGCTCCTCCTTACTCTATGAAAATGTCATAAAAAATAAAGGAGTATTTAAAAAATTGGTCTAGAGATAAACATTTATCTATTTAAATTAATCTAGCTTTTGATAAATTACCACCCCGTTATCGTCTTTTACTCTTTGAAACAGCTGCATCATCTGCTTTATAGAATTAGCAAAAGAAAAAAAAAAAAAAGGAAAAAAAGATAAAAATTATTATAAGGTACATAAAAAGTTTTTGGAATAAAAATTTATTTTTAGGCAAATAATGGGTAGGCTCACAGAAATAATTTTATTCCAGGAAAATAAAATTTTCACATTTTGCTCCTGAACTCCTAGAAGGGCAGGTAAAATAATGTTCAATATTTCAACCCCACTTAGATATCTGTTGAAAAAAAATTGTAACAAAATTGATTCTTATCATGAAAAGCAGAACAAACCATGATTGAAATGCATTTTACATAGAATATCAGAGATTTTACATAGACTATCAAACCATCTCTACATAGAGATGGCTTTAAGCAATTAGGCTCAAGTTCTAATCAACTATTTTGAATTTTCTTCGTATCTCATCACCTTGCTGTATCTCTTTTCCTTTCTTCCTCTGCTACAAACTGCTGATAATCTTACCAGTGGTCTTTAAAAATGGAAGGAATTTATTCAAAATGGTTTGAATAAGTTCTTAGAGAAATGATACAGACTGAGAAATGGTGCTTCTGAGCAAGTGAGCCATTACCTGTGAGAAATGAAATGCCAGCAGCTGTTTGGGGAACTTTTACAAAAACAAAGCCCCAAGATCTGGAGCTGTTCCAGGTCAGGATACAGAACCTGGCAACTTTTCTGTTTATTTCCCACAGAGTACCAAGATTAAGGCTCATTCCTTGCAGATTTAGCATAAATACTTATCAGCAGTCTTTGCTGAAGTTCTGCAGGTGCTGTGGGGGGATTTTCTTTTTTTTTGGTCTTGGAGAAGAACATGTAAATACATTCTTGTTTCCTTGAACATCCTGTTTATACTGATAGTGCTAAACAAGGTTTTATACATCTTCCTCATTTCCTGATAAGTTATGTTTATTCTGGTTAGCTGGGAACTCCCAATCCTTCTTAGTACTGCATTTTTTTTTCTCTTTTTTCATTTTCCCAACTACCATGGCATTACATTGAAAGACAGGGTGAAGCACCTGGCTCATCACACCTGAAAAAGCACAAGTGCCATATGAAAATTGAAGCTGTATTAAAGCAAACAATCAATTAAACAAAGGAGCTCAGTAAAGGACAAGAGAAATCTGCTGTAGGAATTCTGGGACACAAAAGACATAGCTGAAAATTGTGAAGGAGACAGTGAAATTCCATTCTTACTGAACCTGTCATCACGTAGGCCCATGTGCAAAGTATCAAACAGCTAAATAAGAGCCAAAATTGCAAACCTTGCTTTGGCATTGACCCTGTGTGATGCTGGGTAATCTCACTGTATCTCATCTACAAAGCCTCATGTATCCTCAGGTTGAAAACATTTTGAAAACTATAGTGGAAATTAAAATAAAATTGCAATTATCATTAAACTTATTTCCTCTACTAGGTGTTTCTAAAAGAGAAAGGAATGAGAGGAATATTTTTTTTCCCTCCTGCAAACTCAAAGATGAGGTATGGGGCTGAAAAGGAGTAATCAATCTCTTCTGACCCTTGGAGTAGGAGCTGAACCAAAAAACCCCCAAAAAAACAAAACAAAGCTTGACTGGAAAAAAAAAAAAATTACATGTATTTTTCTCTGCTGATATAAAAAGCCCAACCAACCAACCAATCTGGGATTTTTCTGGGTTAATTCCTACTATTGAGAAAACTCCATATTCTTTATTAACTGCTAGATTTCACCTATGTGCGTGAAAAGGGCCCCATTATACTGTTTGTGCGTCATTTTTTCATCATCCCAATTCTCACCTGCATCATTCCCCTATTTCAAAGTTCTACAGAGAGAAATAACTCCTTCTACATGTTTAAATAGTAAAAACCCAACATCTAAACAAAAGCTGTGACACAGAAAAGTCACTGATATTCTTGACATTTGATTTTCATTCAGATGCATCTGCCTATTAAAAGAGTTGTCAGACAATTCCCTGTTTTCAGAAATCTCTGTCTAAATCATCTCTGGCATTTTCCACTAAGCTTTTCAGTAGGAGTTTGAAATACATCACCCTGTTATTTAATCCTGACTCTCCAAAGAATTTACTTATTAGCATTTGAAAGAATCTGTTACCTTTAAAGAAACCTTTACAGCCACAGTTCTGAAAATGCATAACACATCTTCCTTGGAACATTTAGTTCTGTCACAAAGATGAGTAGATATCCTGTATTTCACTGAGGAAGTTAAAGTCCTTCCCTCAGTGTTTCCAGACATTGGAAGTAATAAGGATGGATAACGACAGTTGCCTTCCTTGCAGTGCTTACAGATTTTCTTCAGTTTGAACAAATTCCTTTGGTCCCCTTTTCTAGTTTCTCTGCACTGGAAATAGAAGGGATGGGAAGAACTTCTCTCTATACAGTCCAACTCATTATAAGGATGAATGAAGCCGAAATTGAAATCTGAGTTTCTCAAAATGTACCAGTCATAAAAGAAATATATTTTTGAATATCTGGAAATGAGAAAATCATGGGCTGGAAATTAATTTTGTGTTAAATAAGAGTTGGACTGTCCTAATAAATAAGAGTCAAATAAAGCCAGGAATAGAACACTTTGCGTGTTTTGCAAAAACAGAAAACCTGCTAGGCTGTATTAGAACTGTTATTAATACTGTCAAAAGCTGTTTGGAATAACAAAATATGGTGTCGTGACAATTCCTGTTCCAGTTTCTTCAGATGCCATAAGTAATAAAAAACCAGACAGTATTTAAATGTGTGGATTTAATTTTTTAAAACACTCATATTAGAAATCTTATGATCTCTATAAATATATATGTTTTATTGATATCTTCCTTCTTGCCACAAACCCTAAAGTAATGAAAAACAATGCTTATCTTTTTCCATTGTAATGTAACCCTGTACTTTAAACATTGACACAATCACAGCTACTGTGTTTACTACCAACAAAACTGAAAATGGCCAAAGCACATCAGATGTTTCTATATTTATTCACAACTCAGAAATACATCTGGACTTTTATGTTTCAAAGCCACTCCAGAAGACTGGAGCTGAAAGAAACCAAAAGTTTCCAAGTGACCACACGATAGCAGTACTTCCTCTTCTTATACAATAACACTAGAAAGCAAAAACACACAAGCAAACAAAGAAGACTCTTTCTAAATAATTTTCTTTCAGTATTAGCTTTAATAAAACCATTTTCTCCCTAGATAATGCCTTTTCCTATTAATTGAGCCTTTGGTTGACATTCTGACAATATTGGTGTCCAGAAAGCAGAAACTATTCCAGGCTCTGTCTCCCAAAGCAGACCCCACAGCAGAATTTCAGCTCCCTACCAGGGCAAACTGCAGATGTACGTCTCCTTTTCTTTTTTTTTTTCTTATGATCTCGCTTTTCAGATAAGAAAATAAGGCACAGAAGGAGAAATTATGTAAAAACAGTAAATAATTAACCAAAAAATTCATAAGTTCATAGTGGAGCTGAGAAAAAATTTTACCAGATCTTTTCTTGCTTTAAAAAAGCAGCTTTCTAAAGGTAAAAATTAAATGTTAAATTGAAATACAAGGATTTTATTTTTTTTATTTCACAATGTCATATAAGAATGAAAGCTAATGTTGTTTCAAATAGATCTTTTTATATATTTGTGGGGTTTTTTAAGAGAAACAAACCCTAGATTGTGTCTTTTTTCCATTTACAGGATTTTATTTGTTACTTATTTTTATAAACTGTATACAAATGACTACCTAATAAAGGATTTATGACCTCTGAAAAGCAGTTGCAAATGCACAAGCTGAACACCAGGTGACTAGTTCAGGTAGTGCTTACAGGCCACCAAAGAGGGAGAACTGTCCTTCATGAGAAACAGAGCTGTTGCAAAATTGTCATAATCCCAACACTGGCAGTGATCTTGAGAAGGGTCTCTACAAATAGTAAAGAGAAATAAAGAAGAGAACAGAAGAAATCATAAAAATTTGTACTGGGTAAAATGTAACTGGGACAATGGTGGGAAACTTTTGTACTTGTGTGCAAACAATACCAAATGTTTCCTATTGCCAATGTTCTCTGTAAAGTTGATGATCTACAGGGGTTTTGTTATGTGCTCTCAGAAAATGTGATTAAAATTAACATTAGGTAAGGGACTAAAACCTGTCTTGAAACCAGGAGGGGGCAGGAAGAATTTCTGAGAGAAGAATATACTGAAGATTTTTAGCTTAGTAAGTTTCACCTTAAGTGATTATCTTGTTCTCCTTAGACTGCTCCACTTCCGGAGATGCAGTGAACGACTGCTACCATACACTTAATACATTTTCAGTATGGTGCACAGACCCCATGAAGAAAAATGTTTTTTCTTAGTCAATCCAAAGAGTTTGTATAGAAATGGATTATTAGGGGAAGTCACACTTTTCTGTGTATTGCTCAGAAGTGGACATTTTAACTGGATGCCAGCTGAACTCCAAAATATTTGAATAGCAATATTTTCTCCTGTGGCTTGCTTGATATTATTTTATATATTTATGCATACATTAATTTCTAAAACTTTTGAATAGAAGTATTTGCCAAACTGTTTAACAGAAATAGATTTATGTTGCGTAAAAGCAGTGCTGGCATGCTTATGTGAAAAACTCCCCATTTCCTCTGTTTCTCTTCCTACAGAGGGTCCTGGTTTTTAAGTGATGAGATTGTTTATATCCAGGATAAATAAGAAGTATAAATTTTGCATATAGTAAGTTGCATTTGCAAGTGCACAGACCAGGTTGTTTCACTTATCCCTGGTTCCTTCAGTGGTAATGACAAAATATTTCAGAGTAGCATCTTCTTATATATATCCAAGAAGGTCTGTATAGGACAAAATTTTTTTCCATGGGGAAGCAGGATATTTACATGGCACAAGATCACTAAATATTGGCTTTTTTACTGCTTTGCTTTCTCTGTATCCCAAAACAGTATGTGGTATTTATTGATTAACCTGGCAGAAAAGTGCACATTTGCCACAGAGAATGACTTTCCCTGGTTACAAAATAAAGTTCCTACTGATAATAAATATTGCTCAAACTCTTAAAAAACCAAACAACAACAACAACAACAACAAAAAGGCCACATGTTTGCTTTTGTCCCATGAATGTGTAGAAATTGAATCAGGGTCATAACCTCAGTTTATGAAGAAAAGGCTTCACTTGCAGAGGCTGATCCTGAATGGAAATGATTTAATTTGAGGGATGTAGCACAGTGTTGGGTATTATTAGGATTGATTGTCTCTGCATATATCAATAACTTTGATTTGAGAAAATGTGTTGAACTCTAATGAAACCTAAAACGGAAGAAGAAAATCTATATGAAAGGGAGAAAACAAAACACATATATAAATAAATACAATACATTGAAGAAAGCAGAAGCATGGACAGCAGTATCCTTTATATGAGCATTACATAACCTCATTAAATATTTTGTACAACTTTGCTATAAACAATGTTAGGAGTTTGGTCTTGTGGCGGAGATGTCTTTTTATTTGTACTAGAACATGGAAGTCAAAAGCAAAATAAAACCTTCTAGACTGGCTTGTTGGATTCCAATAATATTCCCTTATTTCACTGTAATTTGATATAAATGCCAGGAGGGACGATTACACTGTTATTGCAGTCCCCCTTTCATTTCTTCAGCAAAGCCTGTTACTTATTTACCACCTCCTCATTGTGTTGTTTTCAGGCCCACGTCCCTAGTTAAATATAACCCTTTCTGCTTTTGGTGATTGTTAGGACATTTTGTAGCTATCAGTGAGGTATCTGAGACTCCTTCAGAGTTAAAAATGAACATTTCTGACAAAAAGACGAAAACAACAAGTGATACATATTCAAAGCACTAATGCTTTCTGACAGACAGTATGGGTACACCTCCAATTGCCATCTAAAGGTTGCTGGAAAATGTTAAAGAGCATTTTGACTATCAAGATTTTCTGGGCAAGAGCATTCAATACAGAACACTGTGGGAAGAAAACTTCACTATGTTATTTTTTGAGTAGTACCAATCGCTTACAAAATCTAAGTTTTAATTACCTTTGAGATTTACAGTACTGATTTGGCAGATCTCTCCCTGTTTTCATCACAGCAGGAGAAGGTGAAACAGCCTAATAAAGAGAGGTAAGCATAATTGTTCATTACATGTTACAACTTCTAGAGGGGATTTCGCTTGCTGCTGAGGGGTTGAGACAAGCTTACACTACAAGAAAATCTTAAATTAATAAATTCTCTCATATCTTGAAGCAGCAGTATGAAATGTGAAGGCATTCTAAGGTAGTGCTCCCCTAAACCTCAACTTCCAGGGTTATCAGACCACTCTGCTGTGGCTACCAGCTTTGACACTCACAGAAGAACATAAAAAAAAATTAAGTCTGAGACTGACAGAGAGAACAAAGCATGCTACTGGTGTCAGCATGATGCTTCCTGACTACTGTTAAAAAATAGGAGAAGCTTGGCAGTTTCCAGGCAAGAGGTGAGATATTTTTTTCCCTGATATATTTGTTAATTAAAAAAAACCCCCAACAAAACAGTGGTATCAGATCAGATCTGTTTATGTAGAAAGAGTATGAAAATTCCAAACTCTTCTCCTATAATGAAAATAGGAATAAAATGGACGAATAAAACAATTATGTTTAGAGACATTAATAAATGCAAACTCAAAAAGCAATCTCTTCCTAAAAGGCATCAGTCAGTTTTGTAAAGAAATAATTCATTTTCTTCTGGAAGAAATAGACAATTTGACCCTTAATTAACAGCATTACTCAAAAAAAGTATTAAAAAAGAGAACAGAGAACAAGAACTGAAATGGAATCATTATGTCTATAGAAGAAGATTAGAAGCCAAAGTATTAGAAAGTCCTAAGACAAATTTGCAGTGGGTGATGATCAGAGTATATTTGGGAGAAAAGGGGAGAACGGAGCAGGAAAGGGAAATGGAATATTTATGGAATGATAGAAAAATGAACTTAAATGGAACAAAATAATCAGCCCAGCCAATGATCTGCTAAATTTGACTTCAAATTGAATCCTTTTCCTTTATACTCATAGTCTTTTAGGCTTTATTTATTGGCATCATTATGTATTTCAGACTATCACCCTAAAAAGGAGGTGCAAAAAAAGAGCAAATCTAATAAGAACAAGCATGAAAGAAAGTGGTTGATATTTGTCTGGTGTGACTAAAAGACTGTTAAATAAGGACTAAACAGATGACACAAGTGTGATGCATGAGTTTGACTGGCACAATCACAAGATTTTATACGGAAGTAGTTTCAGGATCCCACCCTGAGCAGATAGTCATGGATACCGCATGAAGATTATGCTGTACTAGCCAGTGACCATTCCTAGGATACAGAATACTGCTGAGCACTGGAAAACACGTACCGCTGGAATTGTGAGAAACTCCCTGGTGTAGAATTGGCTCCTGTCAACTAGAATTCTCTCAAAAAGTTCCTGGCCCTCTTTCATGGCCTGAGCAATACAGGCTGTACACCCACTGTCAGTCGGCACAAAGTCATTTGGGTTTGGCAGCTCAGGAGCTCCATACCACATTAGTTTCAATACCTGGGAGGGGATCCTGGACTTGTTAGCACAAATGTAGCCTGACTCCAGAATACAGAACAACAGTGTTTAAGCTGCTGTGTGTGTCTCCTTTTCCTCCATCAAGCTGTGACTCTAATACAACTTTGTACTAACAGACAATAGTAAAAGGAACAGGTTTTCTCTGAAGCACTAAGTCTCTTTTATTTCCTCTTCTTTACACTGATAAATGTTAATTCTGAAATTTTCCTGATGTAGTCTTTAAAGCATTAAAAAAAACAAACAAGGAAGACAAAAAATAAATTTCTAAAACTGCTTTTTCTTATAAATCACACAGTCTTAGTACTTCATTAAAACACAAAACTGGCTGTGCACAGGAGAGGAGAAAGCAGTTGAATTCTGAGCCAAGATGGAAACCACAATGGCAACTTTAATGTATAAAAAAGGTCACCACAGTGATGACCATAATGTGTGATACTACAGCAATCATTATCAAGACATCCCACTTTTGCCTTGGGATGTTATTGTAGAGTTCTCTCCCTTATACGTCAATAAGTATTGCTGCTAATTCATAGAGCTGAGAATAACTAGGCAGTATGAAAACAACAATAAGACATAACTGAGCTATCAGATCTATTTGATAATCCATAAAGGATCATCAATCTGTTGTCATGCAAGTCAAAGTTTTATTGAGCCATATCTCTCATTTTTTTAGTTCCTTAGAGCAGAAACAAAATTCTGAATGGCTTTTCCAAAAATAATCTTCAGATTTTCATCAAGGGTAAAGCTTGTTTTCATTCAGAGGGGAAACACTGCATGCTTACTGGCAAATCATATAGGTTACAGATGGTCCACGCACTCCAGCTCACACTGGTGACCAGGTCCCGGTATTTCCATCTCTTACATCTCCCTACACTAAAGCCCCAAAAGATCAAGTAAAACTATCTTTTTAACACTGCAGTATATGCTGTTAATGATTTGGTAACAATGGCACCAGGGAAACATTTGCCTTTTCTTATTTATTTCTGCTTGCCTATCCTATTTCTACCTCTCTTTACCTTCCTTCCACCTCTTCCCCACACAAGAGGGTGTACTCACATTTGTGATGGTAGCTATTGCTTGTCTCTGGAGACCAACAAATGTTGAAAACAGAAGAGAAAATTAAAACACACAAAGAAGATAAAGAAATCCTCAATCAACTCCAAAGTTAAAAATAACAAAATCTTGGTGGAAAGCCTTAAATTTGATTCTAGTAATCAACAGACACTGCCACCAGTAACATAATGTGGGTCAAAAGGACCTGTTCAGTTTTCCAGTGTAGTAGTTAAGAGGAGAAAATAGTGCTACAGATTATAGCTATTACTTCTGGAATGAAAATGAAAACTTATGAGACTGTTTTCTCATTATAAAATGAAACATAAGAAACTGCTTTAGGAATGTATCTTCCTCTTTTTCTTCACACATGTGTGAGTATGTATCTATGTGTATATATAAAACCTCTACAATTAAATCTCAAAGTTTCATATTTTCTTAGAAAAATTACTTAGTTATGAAGTGAAATGTCTTCTGTCCCCTTTCAAAGTAAAGGATATTTAAACTGAAAATATTGCCCTCATCCTTGTTCTAAAATTATGATTATCAGTCTGGATTTTGTTCTAAAGATGTGCAAGCACATATGATGGAGTTTATTCTTGGGGGGAAAAAGCAGTTTTATTGAAACTAGAAAGAGACATTGAAACTAAAAGGTTCTATGAAATAAACTTGATGTGAATAAAATGTAATTGCAATATTTCTGACATCCAAAGAGGAGCATCCACCACCATGATCCAATCAAATTTTTACATGCAACCAACAATACCAGTACCAACAAGGACTATTGATTTTGCTCCAGCACAAGTTAGAACACGCAGTTAGCAGCATATGCATGAATGTCCCTCTACCTTTTTTTCCCCTGAATCTGATTCAGGAAGAGCAAATACTTAAATCTACATGTTCAAATGATGTAGTCTGTTACAGAGCAGCTGTTTTAAAGAAAGAAAAAATCATGATCAGGTATGAAACTAAATAGTTGCAATTTACAGCATTATGCCTAAAAGGATATTTCATTTGGTCAGCAAATTTCTGCCAGCTCACCACCAAGACACCTGCAGTGTTTTGTAGTAGCAAAGATATTGAAAAGGTAAAATATCATCAGGTTATCTGATGAACATGGTCAGAAGCACACTTTTATTCCTCTTCAAGCAGCCCCCTTTCAGCTGGAAACTAGTGCCCTATAATTACACACCTTTCAAGTGAGGTATGGTAATGGGCTGTGTGCACTCTGCTTGTCTATCATAACGCATTTTCGACTGCTACTTGAGAATAAGCCAGAATTCATGAAAATGAAGACACACATTCAGAAAAAATGCACGGATTTCTGTCATGCATGTTTTAGATTAAAGAAGTTTTTCTCTTGTGTTATTTATATTTTCCTTCATGTTTCTACTTCCTTTATCCACATGTGAATTGTATGCATGCAGCACTAAAAGAAGGGTGGAAGAAGGGGCAGAAAGTGATTAAAAATTTGAAGAAAAAAGAATTACATTATTTAAATACAGACACAAAATAACCTGAGATAATCATAACAAATATTTCCAGTTTAGATGCAAATGGCTAATGTATCTATTTTCTTACTCATGTATGTGAAAAGTTTAAACCAATTCTTAGTACTTAAAAAGCTTTTAAGAGCATCTCTTTATTATAATTTAAATATTACAGCACATGCTGAAATCTCTGGATTTGGGACATTACTCATAAATATGTACACATAGAGTTTTCTAGCACTGAAGTAGAATGTTCCCAGACTTGCAGCAGAGCCTCTGCTTGGTCTGCCTATGGGCAGCAGCAAGCACATAACATCTCACCCTTACTTTCATGGTTACCATGAGGTGAATAAGAGCAGTCATTTCCATTTTCACAGAATTTTGCTGCTTTAACACACAGCTGTGTTAGCTACAGCTGTGTTCATGAAAATATATGCTCTCTTTCTGGTAACTCCCCCAAATCACCTTATTTTAGTGAAAATGACACATAGATATGAGATGTCTAAACCTTTGTAATATTTCTATAAGTCAGATCATACAACAAAGGATTCTTCATTTTCTGGTATTTTTCTCATTGGCACTAATATAAATAATGGTATATAACCCAGAAAATACTGTTCAAAGATTGATCATTAACAGAAACAATAACACATCAGTGGCATTACACATTAGCCTCTTAGGAAAATAATTTCAACCATTAGCAAAAAATTCCTTACAAAACACCAGGAGTCAGCATTCTCTACAACATCTGCATTTTCACCACTTAAGACTTTCATTAGAGCTCAGCGCAAATTATTTTATTTCTTGCTCAACACTTGAGTAGTTAAACATCTTTTAACAAGTCAGATGAAAAGCTTTGTACATAGCATTAGATTTTCTAAAGATTTTATTTCTTAGTTGTAAAGTTAAGTCGTCAATTAAAAAATATTTGAGATGTATGGTTGTTATCATTATTTTCATAACCTGATACCACAACATGCCCAAGATTATACTTGCAAGTAAGGTATAAACTTCTGCTTTCTTTCATTTTAATGTTCTGCTATTCTTATAGCTCTGTTTCCAATAAAATTACCATGAGTACTTAAGCAACAACATTAATAAATATTAAAAGTAAAGAAGGGTTGCTTGTTGTATATTTTTGCTTTCTCTAGTCCCACCACTTTGGACTATGTTACTGAGTCTAGCAATAATTTTTTTATGGCTATGATTATATCTTCAGCAAAACAAAATTTATGTACTTTTTATTTGGTCTATAAAAATGCATAGAAGGAATGGATAAAATGACTTCATCTGGTTTAGTGCCAAGGCCAGGAATTTAGGGATCATATTTCTTACCACCATGAGCCATCCTAATTGCATATACTGAGAACAGGCAAAGAAAAATCTGTTTATTTGATGAACATGAGGGGACAGTTTGTATTAGCCTGTCTATAATTGTGTAAGATAGGTGAGAAAAGGAAGATGGAAGTTTCCAAACATTCCTTCAAAACAAGGTCCTATTTAATTGGAAAAAGAATGGAGAAGAAATTTCTAATAAATAGAAGTATCTTGGAATTATAAGTTGATTTTTCATGAATATATGCAGATTTCATATAGCATGTGAAACATATATACTTTAACACATTTTTCAGCATAAGTACAATAGAACTGTGTTGTGCCTATATGCACCTGATCACAGAAATTTCGAAGATGTGAGACACTTCATGCCTGTATAGCCAACAGGCTTTCAGGTGTCTAATGTTTATATGTAAATCAAGTTCAGGAGAGACAATGCTGTTTTATGACATTTATGCCTTTTTATTCCAATTTTATTCCAGGGAAAAAAATCAAAGATATTTATTTTCTTTAATTAGTGCTGATAGAAACATTTCTATTGCAGCACGTTTCTAGAAGTCCATCCTGAAATGGGTGGATACTCAATCCTGCCATAAGACATGCTCATGTCAGAGCAATATTTTGTTGACCATCAGATATTTCAGGTTTTACCAGCAAAACTGGTAGTGGCACCCTTTCCATCCAAGTCACCTACTCTGCCTGAAATTCCAAAAGGTCATTGCAACTATGATTTGCATGGCTATCCTTGACCCAGCAATACTCCGTGCTCACAGTGAAACTCACTGACCCTCCCCAAGGAATGTAAACCAGCTTTACAATTGCGTAGAAATTGTAGAAAGGCGCATCAGACGACTTCATGGACAAGTGCTGCTTGTCTTATCAGAAAATCTGGAGTCTCCTCTGTAGCACAACTTTTTGTGGTTCACAATCTATCCATACATGTAAACTTGTGATAGAAGAAAAGGAGGAGAGGAGGAAGGGGAAAGGAAGCTGCAGGTGAAGATCAGAATATTGGTGAGTTGCACAGTGAATTAAGACCTTCTGAAGATGTAAGTAATCTGAGAGATAACAGATAACTCGTGCTCTCTTTCTCAGTACCTTCCTTTCCTAGGAGTGAGTCTCACCAATCTGCAGCCCCTACATAATTCCAGTACACAACAGAGACGCTTATGCACATTTTAAGTGACAGACCATGGGCATGAGATGAGCAGAAGATATCATATGCCTGGATTTTGCTTACATTTGGGAAGAAATTCTGTCTATGAAGGAAAAAGTAGCCATTTCTCATCAGAGTGAGCTTATGTGTGGTAGTCTGGAGAGGGGAAGAACATTGTTACTGATGGCGTATTTATGCTCATTTATTTTTAAATGGCAGATGTCTGAAGCTGTTCAGTGTTTGGAGCGTGAGATTAAGTCTCAAGAGAGATGGATTAGAAGATAGAATGCCAGGGAGTCAATCAAAAGTTCACATTATAAGTGGTTTACCCTATAAGGTCTGAGAACTTATCACAAAGCTTCCCAGCATGTCATTTACTAGTTGCAATTGTTTTTAAATTCCTGCATCATAATATATATGTAGATACACATATATAAAGAGAAAGAGAAAGAGAAAGAGAAAGAGAAAGAGAAAGAGAAAGAGAAAGAGAGAAAGAGAGATCAATACATATACATATATAGATCAATACATATAGATATATAGATGATATATAGAAATGACGTTTCCTATTCATACTACTGGCATGCATGCAGTATGAATACTCTGTTATATTTCATGTAAAGACAGTATTGTTTTCTACTTTCCTGATGAAAATATTTAATAAAGACAAAAATACCCTCTAAACCACTCAAATGCCAAATATCATCTTACACCATGTGCATTTGTCATGAATTCTTGCCTGATATGCAGTACTTTTCCCAGCCAGTAAGTCTACTGTAGTACCTTCCACTTTTTCCTTTATATTATTTTGAAATGAAATCTCAAATTATACCAGTCTTTGCAACATTTTTTGAAGGAACAGGGAAAGAGGGACATTCTAATTAAATGTACTCACTGTTGATGGCAACTCAACATTTTCACTTCCATAACGCCACTAAAAAAGTTCAGATGAAACATGATTCTTAATAATCAGAGACACAAGAGCACTATAGAGCTGGGGTTTAATATTATTCTTTGACTTGACACTGTTGGGGAATACTTTTTTCCCCTGAAATATATTTAATAAAATAATAGCACTCAAACTGCTAAAGTAAACTAATAGATATAATGAAACTCTATTAGCACCCAGAGACTCCTAAGAGTGCAAGGAGACAATACACTAATTTAGAAACAATACTTTCATTAATTCATTGCATTCCTCTTTCATAATTCTCTCATGCAGTCATGGTACAGTACATGTGAAAGCAACAGGTGAGAAAGCAGGGGGGTCATTTAAGATATTGTTTTATCAGTAGAGGAAGGAGTTGCTAATCTTTAGGAAGGTGTCATAAATGTCACTTCTGATTTCTCCAATTCCCTCCCTTTCTGTATTTGAACCCTTATAAGCCCACAGATGCTTTCTTTAGTGGGGAAGGTGGGGACTGGCTCTCACTGGGAAGCACTGCAAGAGAGATGACCTATCAGCAGTTTAGCAGACCAGTTCCGGGTTTTAGTGGGAAATGAGGTGGTGGGATCTTCCTGTCAGCAGGGGCAATAGCCTGGAAGTCTACAAGGAGCTATCATCGGTTATTGCAGACTCACCCCAGCGACTCCATCCTCACATAAAGAAGGGGAACAAGCCTCCTGACCCTGCAAGAAAAATACCCACATATGAGGAAGTGATGAGGTTAAAATGTGTGCATTTTAGCATATCAGTTTTTGGCAATTAAAGAATATGTTTGAACAAGATTACTTTCTAACTCTTACAGAAAAACATCTTTACTGGATCCAGCAGGGCCACCAACTCATATCTGGTACTTAAAATGGGATTTTTATCTCATTTGATTTGAAATCCATGAAGGAACCAGAACCCCTCAGCAAATAGGTACTCAGGAGAGAGCCCTGAAGTGACCTCTTTTGGCCAAGAGCTGATCTAAACCTGACCCCTGAAAAACATCTCATTTTGTTCATGGATTTCAGGGCATGCTGGGGGCCAGCTGCTCCTGCTGGGGCTTGCTGAGGAGGGAGTTTGCTCCCATTAATAATTAAACACATCTTTGTCAGCAGTGCAGATCATTCTTATTTGGGGGGAGAAGGGAAGAAGAGATTCCCAATCCCCCAGCTTAGTCTGATGCAAAGTTTGATCCCTGACTTTGTGTGTTTCATTAGCAGACTGGATGATCGTGATTCACATAGCTCTGGTCCTAAAAAGTTGTGCATTTACTATTTGATGCATTGATCCTCTCACTTAATAGCTAGCCCTTAAGCCATAATAACTTACAGATATATGCATTTATTCTACAATACTCTGAAAGGCCTTTTTAAATATTCATTCTATTCTGCTAAATAAGCAGCCCTCCTTTCCAGGAGGCCTGTGATTAACGCTCCTTTCATCCATCACCACTATACACTGCCTTTGGGAAAGCCTGATCCGCTTGCTGCTCCAAAAAATGTAACTTGAACCAGAACTTATTTTCCCTACTGCTGCTACTGCCAAGTTTCAGGACTTTAGGCAAACCACTTGACCTTGCTGCATCTCACTTTCCTCTCCATTAAAATGAGGATGGTGCCTAGCTTCATAAAGCATGTCAGTTCTACAGATTAAAATGAAATGTTATGGATGAGCTTAGTACAATGATTCTATACACCATGGAAATTTCATCCTTTAAGACGATGCCAATGACAAAGCTGTCAAGCCAAAACTGCTCCTGGCGGCCAAAATCTTATATCAGCACTACGGCCCAGTGCCATCAGCAAGGCCATAAGTAAGTGAAGGGACACATTTAGTCAGCTCACTTGACAGGATAATCTGTAGCTGGACTACCAGGCTTCTTTTTTTCCTTTTTTCAAATGAGCATAGAAAATAACCCAGTCTTAATTTATTCAGGTAACACAAGGAAATACAGGAGGTGTATGGAGAATTCCCTATTAAAAAGCAAGTTGGCAGCACAACACACTGTTCAGAAATAGTTCTAATAATGGTTCTAATCTAATGTTGGTTTAAAATGGTGACCTGCCTATTTGGCTAACTATTCTGAATACTTATATTCAGAATATCTAATGGGATAATTATTTCTAAGTGGAATAAGTTTAATTGTATGGTAAATCAATGATTAAAAGGCTTCTTACTGTTGTTTAATAAGTATGAAGAAAATACACTTAACTTTTCATATACTGTAGCCAAATTGCATAAGCAATAAGTGCACATTAGATGTTGTATTTATTACATCAAATCTGTGAACACTGTTAATACATTAACATTTAAAAAGGTAGCCCATGGCAAGTCAATTTCACAGCAATTAAAACCGAAAAACTGGTAATTGACATTTGATAAGTGTGTTAATTGATATCAAGCTTGCAATAGCTAACATGTTAAATGTCAATTAAATCCATGTGTTTTTACATTAGAATTTATTAATAAAGAATCTAATTACAAAATGTTGGTTATATCATTTTATGTTAATTATGCAACAACTTCATTTATACTGGAAAAGTTTCTTCTGTCATCAACAGCACTTTAAAAATTTCCCTAATTTTTAACATTTTGCATTGCATATGTTGTCATTTTTTTTCTGTTTTAGATGTAATGGGGTGGGGGAGGATAGCTTAAAAGTGAAGAACCACTGGTCTAATCTTTTCTATAGTTCTGTAAGAATACATTATGAAAATATTCTATCTTAAATTGGATAAGTATTCAGTAAAGTTAGGAAATTAATTTTTGTTATTGTTCAGTAAAAGACTGAAGGCATCAGCCAGAACCATGACCCACAGTGCAGAAAGCAGTCAACTAAGAGAAATTAATGCAGGGAGAGAGCATCAGGCACCACAGACAGGTGAAGACCCAGAGAAAAGGGGAAGAAAAAGGTTAAAAAGAGATGTATAATGTCTTCAAGGCACATAGAGGGAATTAAGAGAATTACAAGAAGAGGAAGGAAGCTGGGGAAAGTGAAAGGTGGATGAAAAATAAAGAAACCAGATTTCTATGCTATTTCTTTTTCACGTAAATACTTCTTTGAATCTGCATCAAGGTAAGAGAGCTCAAGTCAAAGCAAAAAAGCAACATTCTTTTACTGATACCCTCAAATGCAAATATTAGTGACATTTATATTGGTCTGTATTAACAGTTCAAAATCCGTAAAAATAATTTTCCTTTAATTTTCCTTATTTTAATATTTTTAGCTTCAAATCTTTGGCTGCTGGTTTGGAATTTGAATAGACCCTCCTTTGTGCATTTTAAGATCACCAACAACAAAGGTTCCCTTACCTAACAAAATTAAAACTGGTCTTGTTTGTCTGTTCAGAACACTTACTTCAATTGTCACTCCTGCTATTGCAAATTCTACAGCTTACTTTGCTTTTAATTTGACAGTAATAGGGAAAAATTGATTTTATTTCCACTTATTTCCCAGCTTGTCACATGTTCATCTCCATTTGGGACAACATGTTATGCTGTCTCCCTTCACTGTGAGAATGAAAATTAGGTTTACATTAAAGCAAGATTTTGTCAGGAAAGAATGTTTTGGCCTGACAATATCTGTAATTGAATTCTCAGAGGGAGAGGAATGCTGAGCTGAATGTATTTAAAAATTAACTTCCTTTGAAGCCTGAAGTGTAGCACCTTTTGGTACCTTTAAATTAAAATTGATCTAGCAAAACAGAGTGGCAGGGGTTTTGTTTTTGTTTTTGTTTTCTTTTATTTTTAAGGAGATTTTTATCCCTTTGTCAACCAAATTTAAGATTCAGAAAAAAAAGGTGTACTTCAAAATTCTTACAGAACTGCAGTACCATTCATGAGAGAAAGGCAGTAAGATAGGGTTTTGAGAAAAAAAATAAAAGAAAAAATTGAGAGGAAGTGGTAAAAAGCTGTTCTATAAGCATACCTAAGTAAGAGTTTTTAGTATTTGTTTAAATACCTGTTTAGTAAAACCCCCTGTCTTTGGCACACAGTTCTTCTATAGATGTGCATGTCATGTTCTCTTAGCCAAAAAATTTAGCAGTGGCCACTCCCCAACATCATGACAGAATCACCAGGTTCTTAGTGGATAACCATTCCCACATCTCTCTGTTTGATTTAGTTCTGCTACTCTAACTGCGCCTCTAAGGTTTAGAGGCTCTCTCGAACTTGGCTGCAAGTGGCTGTGTGGCTTTGCTCACACCATATTTCCCTCCATGACCACAACAGACAGAACAAGAACCTCTGCATGACTCAGCTCTGAGAGAGGTCTGGACAAACCATCAAGGACTTGAAATTTTATGTACCATATATATACATATATATATTTACAGAAGAGATTACTACTTTAGAAATCATTATTTAAGGATGGCTAGACCTCCTTGATTTATAACTACATGAATATTGGTACCATCATACAATCTCAAACCCCGTGTGCTTCTTTCATGCTTAATTCCTGCAGAGAATACAAATCCCAGAAGATGTGAACTCTCCACTAGGAAGGGGATGAACAGAGGAAAATTAGGATGTATAGCATACCCCACAGTGTAGGCTGGACTGCCATAATGGTCCAATGTGCGGAAAGATTAGAACCTGTTTTAAAAGCATTATAAAAAAAAAAAATCACGCTTCTCAAAAGGCAACAGCAAACACTGTGAAATTTGGGGTCACAGTTCATTAGAAAAAAAAAATTAAATGCTCCTAAAACTCCCTCCGAAAAAGATTCCTTGTTGCCCAGAGGTCATAAAATTTGGCTGAGAAAAGGTTTTTTATTTAATTCAGGTATTATTCTCCCAGCCTATACAGATACTGCACAGCCACTGTCTTGCTCTCATGTTTCTTAATGGAATCCTGTGTCATAAAGAAAGAGCCACTGAAACAGAAAAAAAGTGGACCTATAGCCTTGGGCTTTCTGATCTGTATGAGTAATGCAAAACCCAGTTACCAGCTTTTCTGGGTCTCAAAGCGGGCTCTTGCTCTTGAGTTTAGAACCCAATCTATTTGCAAGTGTCTCAACAGCTCCTCTTTCGTATTCATATCACCCTTGTCAAGTCTTCTGATGGTTAGTGAAAATCAACATGACAGAAATCAGCATTTTCCTAATTATATGTTCATGGAATATCTCTGATCAGAGCTAGACAGTTCCATCTGAAGATTAAATCCTCAGCTTTGATTCCTGTGCAGCTTTGTGGTACTTCAATTGCCAGGTTTTTTGGGCCACTCTTGCATCAGTAAGGCTGGAGGAAACCTTCAAAGCTCCTCTGTAACATCCTTTACATGGCATTTCAAGTATCCTCATAAATTCTGCTTCTGATATTAATACACTTGAGATACTAAGCTTCTCCACAGATCTAAAATTCCATCTTATATACTGCAAGGGAAGACATAATAAATCAGTAAATGTTACAGCTCTTAGCTCTGGAATTCCAGCGAAAATGCATGCAAACCTACTAGATTGAAGTAGTTATTTCAATTTAGGAATAATTTCATGTCACTTAAAATACATGGCTTTTAAAAGTTCATTTTTAATTCTGCTCATATATTAATATTATGGGTGGTACCAACACAAATATTGATATGTCAATCAGTACCTGAGAATCTCTGTCAATAAAAACATATTTTTAGCACAGCCTTAAAGATTATGTTCAGACTTATTTATTTCTTAACCTGGATACCTCTCTGCCCACATATATGTCACCTAAATCTCGAAGACTTTCTGAATAGCAGCTAAAGGAAACAGGCTTTCATCTTTCTGTGCATAGATGCAAGTTTTGTCCAAGATCTTGTCACCCATTTTCAGTTATTGCATTCCTTTCAGTAGCTTTGGTACCACAACCCAGATGGTTGATGCTAAACCTGACATCCTAATCTCCTCTGACTATATGACATATGTTTTTGCATCCTTTCTTTTCCAAGGTCGGAAGGTGAATCTTCTTTCTTGCTTCCAAGATCTTTCAGCAATGTTTCTCAGTTCTGTTGAGGGTTAAGAATGAAAACAACATATATTTTAAAATATTTTCTATTACATAAAAGAGGAGGTAGACAACAGGAATTATAAAATCCATTAATGTATTATCAATTTTAGATAGAATTCATTTCCATCAAAATTTTATTATTTTTATACCTAGATCTATTCTCTTTAGTGACAGAAAAGTAGAAATAGTTTTTAATTTTTTTTTTTCTGTCTCTAAGGTCTTTAGAATAATTTTCTTCAGTTTAATAAAGTTGTTCAAAACATCTGCAACATTATAAGGCCCAGCATTTAAAGAATTCAAATGAATCTTCAAAGTGCTCATCTTATGAGATTTGCAAAATTAACTTTGTAATTACAGTATGCAACAAAATACAGAGCTGATAGGTATTTTCCAAATGAGTGGAGTTCATTTCTAGCATTAAACATTATGTATCCTGTCTCAGATAATTTTGGCTTTCCTGAGGATGGGTTCTGTAATAGAGACAGATTTCCCAGCCATTACCTCTACAGAAAAATATCAGAAACTACTTGATAGACTGCATATTGTCAACCTGCTCATTTCAATATCTACCTGGTTTTGAGAAGTGAATTTTGAAGGACAGATCCTATTTACACAAATGCAGGTCTTGTTCTACTTAGAAGCCCTGCTTGAAGGCTGCCAGGGTCATCTTCTCATCCCTTCAGTTTTGACTGAAAGGAAAAAAGAGAAAGAATCTTTGAAAACATAACTTTCTGCTTTATAATTAGGGAACTTGGTTTTGTAACACATCAGGGATGGCGTGTAATGGTTTTTTGATGTAGAAACCCTCTCTTCTTTTATTTCAACACATAGTAATTTTATGTAGAGATTGAGGGCTGGGGGTGCTTGGCTTTTCCTTTACACATATGACATTCTGACTGTGAATCAAGAAAGTAAAATTTAATTCCTTATTAGCTGCTGATGAGAGCAAGGATATTCTTTTTTTATTCATATTGATTTCTACTTTTTTTTCTTCTTATTCCTCTTGTCTCCTTCAGACAGCCTTTAAAACACAGTGGTGTCATATTTCACAATCAAAACATGAAACTATCCTACACGAGTAAGAGTCTGGTTCTTTCACTGAGTAGTAAGTTACTCAGTTCCTGAATCTAAATAGCACAGGTAATCAAGTCAATAATAATACAGAAGTAAATTTTATAGAGTACCACATTTTCTGATAATATTTACTGGGTAGATATCCTTTTTACTCATCACTCATACCTGCCAAATACAGGATGCTATATTGCCCTGCATCCACAAGAACACTTACGAAATCATGTAATCTCCTATTTAAACTTTCATTTTTACCCATAAAATTATGCTGGAGGTAGACAGATTTGCATGAGTGGATAAAAGCATAAATTTAAGGGAGAGTTTTTAAAACACACACATATCATTTAATATCCAGACCCTTTATCAGTAATGTTGGAGATGCTGACATGAGAAACCAGAGTCAGACTGCATTTTGGGGCAATACATGGTCACATGTTGGAGAGGCCAACATCTGATTTTGCACCTTAAGTGAATTATATCAAGGAATTAAGGTGGCAGGATGGTAACTGAAGCCATACAAAGCTGTATAAAACATAGTCAATATATAGACCTTCATCCTCATTTAAGTAATTTATTGGAATAAAAGCATGAGTAATCAATATTATTAGGAGTCTTATTTTTCATGTTTCATTCTTACACTTTTGAAAGATGTTAGAGGTTTGGGGAAAGGAGAAGAATTTAATACATACCACAAGACCCTGGAAACCTTTTGATGGCAATTATCTGGTTTGCTCCATTCACAGCCATTGCATGGTTCAACATGCACCTATAGCAGCTCACCATATAAGTGTATCTGCTTAGTAAGCTTCAGACAGAAATAACACAAAGGACCTCTAGATCTAAATGTTCACAGCAGTGTATCTTAACATTGACACTCCGGTCAGCCTTTAGCTAGTGGGCACAAAAACTGAGACTCTCATGACTAATTTCCCAGCATCTTCACAGAATCACAGAATGGTGTGGGTTGGAAGGGACCTTAAAGACCACATTGTTCCACCCCCCTGCCATGGGGGAGACATCTTCCACTAGACCAGGCTGCTCAAAGCCCCATCCAACACTTCCAGGGATGGAGCATCCACAACTTCTCTGGGCAAACCTGTTCCAGTGCCTCACCATGCTCACAGGAAAGAATTTTTTCCTAATATTTAATCTAAATCTAGTCTCTTTCAGCCTGAAGCCTGTCACTACTTGCTCTTGCAAATAGCCCCTCTCCATCTTTCTTGTAGCTTCCTTCAGGGTTCTAGAAGGCCACAAATAGGTCACCCCAAAGCCTTCTCCTTTCCAAGCAGAACAATTCTCTCAGCATCTCCTCATAGCTCCTCATAACTTTAGTCATCTCTGTGACCTCCTCTGGAGTCACTCCAACAGGTCCATGTCCTCCCTGTGCTGGGACCCCAGAGCTGGAAGCAGCTCTGCAGGTGGGGTCTCACCAGAGCAGAGCAGAGGGGCAGAATCCCCTCCCTCCCTCCCCTACTGCCCATGGTGCTCTGGATGCAGCTCAGGACATTTGGCTTTCTGGGCTGTGAGTGCCCATGGCCAGGACATGTCCAGCCTCTCCTCCACCAGCACCCTCAAGT
>VWZW01006378.1:181363-227575 GCA_013397115.1 Edolisoma coerulescens | reverse complement strand
TTGGCTTTTGCATGATTAATTGAGAGTTAAATGATTAAGAGTTAAAACTGTTGTTAATTAAAGTTAAAAGAGTGTTTGCTGTAAAGTTCTGTAATTCCCCAAAAGTTTGTATTATTCCCCAGTTGTTTGTCCCCTTTTGGCGTTAAAGGAAGTTGCATAAGTTAAGTGTTGAAAAGGCAGCTGTAAGGTAGGATAAGTCTCTCAGAAACCTCGAGTTTCTAAAGCCAACCACCCAACCACCACAGGCAAACAAGGCACCTCCAGCTATTTTTAGCTGTCGGCAGCTGGGCTGGTAACTTGCAACCATGGAAACCAGCATTTTAATGAGGTGTCTTCTCACCTTTCTGGGAAGCTTACATCACCCCTTGACATCAGATGAGCCATTGGTGGGTAGATATGACCTCACTCCAAAGGAGTCCAATCAGTGAGGACCAGAGAGGCAGACCTGTGGATGGGCCAGGGAGGAGCCAGAGACTTTAAAAGCTGCTGCACAAGCTGAGAGTGCGCCTTTTCTGCCTTGGATTTATCCTTGGTAGAAGTGTGGCAGTGCGGTGAGGGTCTATACCTCCTACAAGAGGCAGATTAAATTAATTTAACTTGGGAGTAGCCTAAGTTAGCCCAGTGCCACACACCTCTGCTCTGGGTTTTTTCCTACCCTTTCTTTTTTTGGGTTCTGGTGAGGTCTTTGATCCCTGCGTTCCCAGACTTCTTTGTTTGTACTTATTTTTCAAGTTACAGTTTACCATATTTTTCCCTAAGTTGATTTTGCTCAAATAAATGATTTTTCTTCTAAAAAGGAGTCTTCCTCGTTTTTGACATTACCACATGAAGTGGGGCCAGGCGGGGCTAGGTAATGAATATGTATAGGCCTATTGGGAAACTTAATGCATATGCAACAATTTAGAGAATAAGAAGAGAAACGAGAGCCGACAAAGTTGCGCAAGTCTTTGTGGAACTATCCCACTTGCGTCTCACTTGGCTGACTGAATAAATAACATACCTACTTTACCACTTTAATTAGTGATAAAGTCATTTTCCGTGAATCAAGCCCTTGCAACACAAGGGAGTCCTGTGGCTCTGCCTCCCAGGGAAGGTGTTTGCAAACCTGGCAGAATTGTGCTGTTGGAACACACTCTGAGTTTACAAACACTGCTGTGTGGTGCAGGTGGCTGATGGAGTGAGTCATTTCCGTGAATAACTGAGCTGCTGCCCTGTGCTCCCAGGATGGCTCCATCACTGTGGATGGAGCTTGCCAGCTCCATCGTCTCCTCGGGATGGCATGTCTTCTCAGACTGATGTGCAAAGCAGCATTGCTGAAGACAGCTGCAAGAGCAGAATCTGCTGAGCAGCACTGCCCTCTTGGTGCAGGCTGAAGCTCATCACCTGCATTTCTCCAGCACCCATGCTGAGATTTCCTTCAGCTCCCAGGGACTGAGCTATGCTTCCACTGAAACGACATGCAAAGGAGCACCATGCACGCCTCTGTGTATACGTACATGTGCACAGAAAAACAAATGCGTTCTTTATTCAACTTACTTAAGAGGGGCTTTGGAAGATTTAACTCTTGTTAATGCTGTATTTTTTTGTCACAGCAGTCTGTCTTAGGGGAGAGTACCCACATTTATTGGTGTGTTTTCTGCAAAATAATCACAAAATCTGTTAGTGGAGGAAGGAAATTCAAATGATAGCTTTGAGATACCAGAGGAGAAGTCAGAAGTGTTTTCAATATCTTCCTGGCTGTACTAAGTGTTGGTTGCATTGAGTACAAGAGATTATCATCAGGCAGAATAAATGGAGATTGAAGTCCAGGAGTGTAATAGTTCTAAGCAATTTCTGAATCTGTTTTGATCTGCAGCCTTCATCCTGATGCTAAGATACGTGATCAAGTTTTAATCACTTTTGAACTCTGAACTGGAATTAACTGCACATGGCAAAGGAAGAGAAGTTTTAAAAGCTGTGAAGGAATTGATTAAAAGGCTTGGTCCTGTGCCAAGCATTAACTGCTGCTTTGGAACAGAATCATGCCATGTTATTACTGACCACATGACGGTGAGGGTTTATTTGAGTTTAAAGCATGGCACAGACAATCTCTTCCTTTTCTGCGCCTGCCAATGAATGATACTGGATGGTGTCCTTTGATGGCACCGATGCTCACTTTGGAACAGGGTAACACCATGATTGAGAACATTGGGGTTACACAGAAATAAAGTGGTACCATAATCCAGGATGACTTCATTTCCCAGGAGTTCCAGAGCTCTGTGGGATCTCTGTCTTTGGAAACAAAAATCAGTTGGATGAGGCTCAAGCCCTGATTTTGCTGTTGGCCCTGCTTGAGCAAGGGGTTGAACCTTATCTTGCAGATTTCCCTTCCAAAATTAATCTCTAATTATATTCTAACTCACCATTTTGCTGACTGTGTCCTAAGGCATCTGGTTTTGTGTTGGATCTCAGGTTTTGTGTGTGTGATTTGGTTCCTCCTGGGATCAGGATGACAGGAGTGTTGCTGCTCACTCCTGCTCCTGGCATCCCAGTGTAGTGGGATGTCATCCTGGAAAGTCTTACCAGTCTCTCCTTCACCAAGTTAAGCAGCCAATGCCGGTGATTTTGATTTTCCTCAGACCGTGTCACCTGCGCTTCTGTACACATCTGGTGAGTGAGTAGCTGATCCCTGAAGTCATTTAGAATACTTGTCAACCTAAAATTATGACATCTTAGTCAGTGTTATGGAGTTGTCTTGAGTAACTTGAGTAAATTTTTAAAATTACTCCAAATCTCCTCAATAGCTTCCTAGCAACCCCTAAATTCAAATTTTTCATCACTTCTTATCTTGGAGGTTGTACCTACATGCCAAAATATGATTTCTGCAGTGCCTCTACTTTAGAAAAATATCTGAGGAGTGAAAAATGTTAATTTTACATTTGAATTAACTCTGTTTGAAGAAACTACACAATCCCATTTAACATGAACTGGGCATCAGTGAGTGCAAATCTCTTGCAGTTTGAAAATTAGGTTTGTAAGGATAAAAATTGTTTGGATGTAAAACAAAAAGAGAATGCAGAGTTGCCTTTAAGGCAGCAGTTGGACAGACATATGAAAGCTCACACAAAGGCATTAAAACATGCACCCAAAGAAGACAGGCAAGTGTGCTAGTTTAAAAACAGTCTGGTTTTTGGTGGGCAGGAATAAGCTGCTCAAAGTTTCTACTTTGTCTGGCACAGAGCCAATCGCTGAGGGCTCTGACCATGGGAAGGTTACTAGCCCAATTAGAGAAGTTGGTAACGCTTCTGTGATGACATATTTAAGAAAGGAAAAAGAGCAGGAAGCTCTCTTTTCTTCTCCTGAGGGGTGGTGAGGCAGCCACCGGGGGTGATCCCAGCGGGGGCTGCCAGGGGCCATGTGGCTGGGGCCTTCCCAGGGCTGGGACCACATGGACGGGGCCACCCATGCGGTGCCAGCAGGGACTACATGGCCAGCGACGAAAACACNGCTGGGCAGCTGTGGGAAGACTGCTTGGCCCATGGGAGGGACTCACATTGCAGCAGGTCGGGCGGGCTGCTGTTCGTGAAAGTTAGAACCATGCTAGAGACGTTCTCAGAGAACTATCTCCCGTGGGAAGGGCCCCACGGCACAACAGAAGAAAGGACTCCTTTCCCTAAATGAACTGAAGAAAGATTCTTAGAAAGTGAAAGACTGACCAAAACCCCATGTTTTTGTCTCCTTGCACAGTCGGTGGGAAAGAGGTAGAGACTGGGAAGGAAAGGTGTTCTAAAGGTTTATTTCAGTTCTCATTACCCTTTTTACTTTTAATTCTGTTAATAAATTTTCTTTATACTGTTTAAGTTTTGAACCTGTTTTGCCTTAAAGTGTTTTATCCCTAATCCTTATCTCAACTCATGAAGTTTTTGTGTTAATTTCCCCTCCTCTGCTCAGCTATAGCAGAGGAAAACAAGTGGACAGTTTTTTGTGGGTGCCTGGCAATTAGCCAGCATCTAACCCCGACAGCAAGTATCACAAAAATTTAAAAGTCGTTGTGTTTATTTCTACCACGTGCCTTGAGAAGAAAGGGAGAACTGTTAACAAATACTGAAAATGATAGCTATGAACAACACCAGCAGTTACCTTCTGAGGTTACAGGGCCTCTGTGGTTCAGATCAAATGAGCACAATCATCTCTTTGGGATGCAGATCCTGCCAACCTCAGCCAAGGTGCTGAGGAGGATGAAGGTGGCTGGGGTCAATCTTGAGGGACACACTTGACAATGACAAAATGATTATGATTAATAAGGCAGTTATAATTATTAATAACATTAATATTTTATATTCTAGTGTGAATGATTTCTTACTAATAATACAACAGTTCCATTTTTATTTTATTTTGAACTTTCTCCCATTAGTATCCCTCCTCCATGGAGCCTACAAAAATATATGTAGCAGGAGTGAGGCCACAGATGCAGATAGTTTGCTACACTCTTTGGCCCAGCAAAGACTTGAAATATTAATAAAGGTATACTTGTGGATATTTAATAAGAGCATACTTCAGTAGTACTACAGTGAATTTTCATATGTGAAAATAGATCTATTAGCAGCTGAAATTACTTCAGGCAGTGGAATGCAGCCATTCTAACCTAGCTGACCCCAAGAAATAAGGGATAAGCATCCACTCTTCTGTGAATGGTCAAATTTCTGAGCAAGGCTCAATTCCCATGAAATCCTGCAATATGTTTAAAATTCATCTGGATGTCAGTAACAATATCAGTTTGTACATTTACAGCACAACTGCAGACTGCGGTCAAAGATGACTGGGTCCCAGACAGCTACACATTAATTGAAGAAGTAACTGGACTTTAAAACTGATTTTGATTTGCCAAATCTCACACAGAAAATCCCGTCTGTTCCAGAAGTTAAATTTTCTTTCAGTTCTATAAAAAGAGCACTTAAATCTGATAGACTTCTAAAGCAGCAATGTAAAAGGAGACAGACATTCCCCAAAGGACATTGATTTTTAATTATATTTTATATTAACTGGAAAAATATTTAGTAAATATTTAGTCAATATTTAGTAAATAAATATTTTGTGTTTTATTTTAAATATGCAATGCTAACACATCTTAGTGTCTAGAAAGCTTCCTTTCTTCAAGATTCCTGTTTCTGATCACAATTTTAGTAGGGTCTCATTAGCTTTTGGTAAGCTCAGCTTTTACTTCAATTCAGTTTTCCAGTTTCTTTTCTGACATTGTTCTGGTTTTTTCTTCCCTCTTATATTGGTTACATTTCTTGTCCCTTTCACATCGTCTTGATCTTTATCATTTACTGCTCTCTGTCTTCCTGTTTCTCCTTTTCTTTTCCCAACTTTAATTCATTGACCACTTTAGCCCATTATTTCCTCATTCACCTGTATTCATTTTCCTTTCTCTTGATGAGAATTTTTTTCTGTTAAAGTCCAGCCTATTTTCACTGCTGAATAGAATCCAGATTAAATCTTACTTAAAATAAGTCTTTACTCAATTACTTTACCATTTTAAGGGGTGGAACTATTGCCTTTGAAATATTGTTAGTGAAGGTTCCATCATAATTAGATTTTAAATTTTTTGCATTAGCTCTGCTATTCAGCACTTAGCTGTTTCGCATTGTTCTGAATTGATTCAGAACAATGAACATTGTTTTGTTCATTGCATTCTTCCCTAAAGTTCCCTCCTCTCTAAACCTTATTAAGATTAATGTCCCACCCCAAAAGTAATTCTGAACCTGTAATAGCAAAAATACACTAGGTAAGTGATAAATAAATCACAAAACTGTGGGCACATGAGGTTGTGCACCCACTCTAACTAAGGTGTGCCCACAGTTAATTGGTTTATACCTTTCTTCTTACAGGTGGCATTTAGTGCCTCACTTTGTCAATTAACTTGTTAGACAATACACTTTCATTTTGTGTTTTCATTATTTTATGGCATAGATCTTCATTAACTTTCTCTTACTGTTTCGAATGGATGTTGATTAACAGGTTTGTTCTGCTGTTTCATGGCAGCCTGTCCACCACATTAAAGCAGTCAAGGTGAATTACCATAATGAAAAACCCTCCATCACCTAGCTGACAGTCTAAATAGACTGGCTTTTTGTCATCTCCTGATGATGTATAGACACTGGGGTACACCTCTGGAGTGCATAGATCAAGAAAATACAAGTTAGCTGCAGATAAGACAGGCAAAGGCCAGAACTTCAATCAAAAGGAGCCATTGATTTGAAAAACAAGGGGACCAGGGCTCACTGCTCCCCTAGGAAACCCAAAGCATGAGTTGCAAGACTTCACAAGCAGCACACGGCGTGAGAAAGAAGAGGATTAATGGAGCAGACATAGCCTCAGTTACAAGAGAAAGAACCTGAATATTCTATACAGGGAATACTTAAAAATAGAGGGTTTGAAGGTAGGATATGAAGAGCAAGAGACCCAGGTTTTCAGCATGGGGTTAATGCAATACACCCACATTACTGTGTAGCTGGAGGGGTGAGAGCCCTGCCTGAACCCGCAGACATGGTAAGCTTTGCAAAGACCCTCAAGTGTCTCAAGACTTGATGCACCTCAAGTCTTTGTGCCTTCTTAGATCTCATTTTCCCTTCACATAACATCATCATTGTGTGAAAAGTGGTTAAATGCATTACTGCTGTTTGGCAGATTGAACGAGGAAGAGAATGGGGACACTTGGCACTTGCATAAATGTTACTCTAATTTGTTATTTACCAGAGGAGACATTCCACAGCTTACAGTGACATCATGATTTTCCAGTTATAGAAAACAGAGTGTGAGGAACATGCAAGCAGCAGTGCAGATGGACCGGGAATTGTACAGAAAGTGCGAGCTTGGAATATATATACTAAAAAGTATAAGGAAATAAAAGCCTCTGATGGTTATATCAAAGCATGTCATTAGAGATGGAAGTATAGCTACCTGCTATATATTTCCAGCAGATTTATCATCCAGAGTCATGGAATGAACACTGTATATGGGACTCCTGTACTTCCCAAAGTATTGCATTTTATGAAGGGTTGAACAACCTCACAGGTGCACACCAGGGCTTTTGATTGCGTAGTATTATGTTGGACCTTTTCCCTGAGCAACAAAAACGTCCATGAGATAAACTAATACAGTTGTAACCATCTGTGGATTGCTTATTCATTTGTTCATTCATTTATTCTTTTCTCAGTGTGTCTGAAAAAAATGAATCAATATTTATCAGAAGTGTGGCTTATTTTACAGTTTGTTACCTAATTCTTGTTACTGTAATACATATTCCCATGCCAAAAGAAATTCTTATTAAAAGGTAGAATGCAAATAAAATATATATTTCATTCAGTGGGAATGCCAGCATAGCTAAGATGTTGAAGGCTGTTTTTTAAAAGATCACTACTACTTGACACATAAATATTTACATGGTGTAGAAATGTACTCAGAAGGTCTGAACATTAACAAAAAGCACCACAGCAGTCAGCAAGTATCCATCTATTTTTCAAGGAAAGAGAGAGTAAAAGAATAGACAATTTGAATTAAGAACCAATCCACATTAATCCTTCATACATGGCAGAACACAGGAGGATATATCATCTGCTCTGAGAAGTGACTCCATTTAAAGTTTATTTTATCCCAGATAGTACTGGATTAAGGTTGGGCTACAAATAAAGAGGAAAGCTGTCATCACAAGTTTGCATTTGGAAGGTTTCAACTAACTCAATACATGTAAATTACATAAACATGAGCATTTGTCTCCAATCACTCTGTACTGTTCTGAATGTACACAGCAATTTTAAATCCTGAAACTTGGGAACAGGAAAAGTGAAAAATTAATGATATAGTGGCAGTCCTCTGTCATTTCTGGCTCGCTTCTCAACCACAATGCTGGGGGCAGGTACGCAGTTAGAGCTTAGGGAAATTCAGCAGCAAGAAAAACAAGAAAGTACTGATGAATCCTGAATCACAAAACTACACTATGCCTTAGCTTAATGGCAATCATCCACATAAAACTGCATTATAATATTGCTGTTGAAATGCCATTAAAATGGCAGGTCTAGTAGTGCAATTCCAGTAGCTTTTAATGGAAATTTCCTTTAATGTCGCTTTCCTTTTTCTCACCTTAAAAAAAAATAAAAAAGAGGCTAAGGACTTTGCTTCCAGCATCATACGATGATTACTTTGGTGCCTTCATTGTAGATTTTCTATCTTCAGTATTGTTCTGAGATCCCCCTTTTCAGATGTGGGAAACACTAACTGGTGCACCTAACATATGGACAAGGAAAGAAGAGGAAGAGGGGGCCTCATAACGTTGTTGTGGCCCTTCATGAGTGCTCAGCCTCTTGTTTCTTCTGAGTGTGGGTTGGTTTTTTTCTTCATTATGCAACTAGAAGTAGACTTGTCATTTTTCCACATTTACCCTGTTTTCCTGCTTTCCCCAATTGCTCTTCTTTCCTGTTCTGCAGGCAAATACCCCAGCACAGAAGATGGGACCAAGTGCAGATGGTGAAGAGAAGCATCACACCTAGGAAGACACTGGGGAATGAGGTCATGGCTTTGCTAAAAGCATGTTGCCTAGGTAGTCTATTAACCTGAATTTAAAAACATCAGGAGACTCTTGCAGGATCAGCTGCTTTGTTCTAATGCAAATCAACCACAGAGTTAAAATGCCCCCACATCTTTCTCTGCCAACTTTGGATGTGTTGGCTTCAGTTTCTCATCTTGGATTCCTGGGTCTCTGGGCAGTAGTCTGGAATCCTTTGCTACCCTATGATTTTTTCCTTTCTCTCCTGGTAATTACACACAGAAAGGAAGACATCTCTGGATGCATTTTTTCCTATAAATTATGCAGAGATACTCAGCCAGCAATTTTCCTTTTCCCACTATCACATTCCTGGCTCTTCTTTACACATATCATTTTCTTAATTTCAGAAAGGGGATGCTGGGCTTGGTACACTATTCTGGTATCAATCTCTGTGCCATACAAAGAGTGTATTTTAGCTCCCTATTTCTCTGTGCTTCTCTTGTCCACAGCCATACTCCTGGCACTTCTGATGCTGCATCATGTAAAAGTTCATGCTAAGTCATTTACCTGCTGTATTCCCCGAACTTTTCATGGGAGACTCAGTCATGAAACATCTCTTGTTTGGAATCTAAAGCAATTTTTTCCCTCAGTCAGACTATATTAACAACACTTCTGGTTATTCTTTATTATTGCCTCATCCTTACTTGACCTATTTTTGTGTTATCCATAAATGTCAACTGCAGAGTTTTATATAAAAATTGTATAACTGGCTGATGGAGGTAAAAACAAAAAACAAACAAAACAGAACAGAACAGAACAAAACAAAACAAAAAAAAAAAAGAAAGAAAAAAAATGCTACTTTAAGAAGATTTCTTCTTTAATGATTGCTTTTTGGATATATCCATTCAGACAATTGTTGATCTATGTGCTCTCTTACATAGCACAGTCCTACTTTTTAATCATAGTACTTGTGTCACAAAGTGCCCCATGGAAGTCCACACATGTTAAATACATGCAATTACTTGTACCAATGAGTTTATAATCTCACCAAACAAATAACTTAAGTTTAAACAAGACCTACTTTCCAGAATAAAAAGTACAGATTATATTGAAAAAACTGGAGAGTGTAAGTAAGAGGAAATAACTACTTCAGATGAAGTGTAGACAAGCTGGAAAAGAAAAAAAATCACGAAAATTTTAAGTGTGTGATGAAGAATAAGACAGGAAAATACAGTTATTTTTCCCTGGCTTGAGATTTTTTTCTAATATGGAGAGTGTGAAAGCTCCTATCTGGGACTAAAACAGAGATATAAAATGAGTGTGAAATATATTTACGCTACTCTGAATCAGCTCTGCAACAATGGACTAGCAGAAATTAAAATGAGTGTCCTAGTTTAACCCAAAACGTTGTTGTATTCCATATTCATCTGTGCCCAAAAATTTCTACTTTCTCTTTCATGCCCAGGCGGGCACCCGGAAATGGAATTGCAAGATTGGGAGGTTTGCCAAGGTCCCTTTAGAAGGCCAAAGCACCGGAGGCAAGCTCTCTCCTCTTTGTTTTTTGTTGTTGTTTGGTTTTTTTTTAATCTTTTGTTCCTCTCTTGCATCTTGTAGCGCCTCAGGGCAAATTCCGCGGGTGCTCGTCTGCCGCCGCAGCCCCGCTGGGCCAGGTGGCTTCGCCCCGGGCCCGGCCGCTGCAGGCCGAGGAGAGAAGGCACCGAGCGGCCCCCGCCATGGGGCTGTGCCTTGCCTGGCCTTGCCTGGCCTTGCCTGCCCTGCTGGAAGGCGAAGTCCCTCCGCGACTTCCAGCCCCTGACCGAGTACAGCTGCTGGAGCGTTCCAGGCTGCCTTTCCCAACAGAACCGCTACCGTCCTGAGGGATAAGCGGTGAAGGGGAGAGGAAGGCTGACTCCACCTTACCTTTGTCTCCCCACACGAGGCTGCCCATGGCAGCCACCGTCTGGAAAGGGCGGGAACTACCCTGCCATTTTGGGTTTCCCTTTGTTCCTTAGGATTTTGTGAGATTTAGTGATTTTGTACCTAGTGATTATTCGCTTTTTTTCCTGTTGCTGCTTTGCTTGTTTGTAAACTGTTATTTTTTTCACTTATTTCTGCTCGTATTCATTTTCTCCTTATTGGTGGAAAGGGATTGTTTGAAACTAAGGGCAGGTAACTCATTTTGGAGTGTTCACCTTTTAAACTGTCTTAAACCAAGACACCTTGTCATTCTTCCACATAGGTCTCCAATGCTAGATGTATTTATGGTCAGATGTTGAACTGCCAAATTAGTTTCTGTAGTGGCACAATCCCGTGTTCTCAATTTCGTCTCAAAATTAGCATTTCAAAACAGGATTCAAAGCACCATTTAATGGGAACAGATCATAGAATCACAGAATCACACAATGGGTTGGAAGGGACCTTAAAGATTATTTTATTCCAGCTTCCCTGGACACCTTCCGCTAGACCAGGCTGCTCAAAGCCCCACCAGTCTGGCTTTGAACAGATGAGGCATCCACAACTTTTCTGGACAACCTGTTTCAGTGCCTCAGCTTGTTTTCCTTCTTGGTGAAAGTAACTACTTTCAAAAATCTATATCTGCATAAATAATACATCAATTTTCCCTTTAAAAACATGCTTTAGGTTGAAAAGTGTGCAAAAAATTAGGAAATGCAAAAATTGGGTAATTAATCTTAATCTTCCCCTCAGACGCCTGCAGTACAGTGCAGCCCTCAAAGAATAATACACTATTTTGACTCCCTTTTAGCAGGGGATGCTGGGTGTTTCCTAGGGGGGCATCAAGAGCTCAGTGGAGAAGGCATTTGCATGAAGGGATGTCCTTAGCACACACAGTTCTGCGCAGGGCAGGGTTTGGTTCCAGCCACAGCACAGACCTGCTGCCAAAGTGCTTTACGGATACACCCAACCAGCCCTGAAAGAAGATGCAGGCCAGCAGAAGTAGCTCTTTAACATCTTGTTCTACCCTTATCATTCGGTGTGTGGCCTGCTATCTGATTCATTGCAGTTTTTAAAGTCTGATCTAGAGATGGAAGGAGTAGGCTTTTCTGAAGTGACTCATCGTGATGGTATCTGAATAGGTCACAAATATTAATTTCAGGAAACCCTTGTGCAGTTTCTGTGACCTTTAACAGACACAGAGGGGAGCCAGGAAATTATTTTTAAAATCTCATTTTACTTGTCAGGCTGAAAGGCGAGGCCTGGGGCTGATATTTCAGTGTAATTCAGCACTACACAACACTCATCTGGTCAAAGCACAGCTCCTACCCCTTTTAAAATAAATATCCTATTGTGTAAAAAGAGAGTTTCTTTTATTGGCTTTTTGGTTGAAATGTTCCCCACTGAGTGGATTTTATTCTTTAATAATATAGAAGAGGAGAGATATGAAGGAAAATTTCAACTGTAAATGCCTAAAGTTTGCAAGAATTGTTGCTGATGGGTTTGTTGGTCCCACAGGCTTGTACCACAACTGGAGCTGTGGGAGGGCACAGGGACAGTCCTGCTGGGTTATGTCATAGTTGCGCCAGTCCCACTTTTCCAGCAAAAGGAGACAATTCAGCATCCTCCAAAACTGGGGCACAGGTGAAAGAGAAAGCTGTAATAACCCTGAAATAAAATGTAATTAAAAATCTGTCATTTATGCACCTATTCCTCACCCCCCCTTGCACACAGAGCATGGATAACCAAAATACTGAGTACACTGGGCATTCCCATTTTTGTTCTGCATCAGAAAATAATGTTCTCAAAGGGTGGGATGTACTGCACAACTCAAGTGTGTTTCTGGCAGTGTATTTAATACTGATGCAAGCTTGATGCCACAAGTGCCCGAAGACAGAGGCATAGAGTGTGACCACAAATCCCTTGCTGCCAAAAGCAAGTACAAGACACAGTCATTCATTAGGATGGAAGGCAGCTGCCTTGTGTTTATAGAGGGAAATCAAAATTCTCCTTCTCCATCTTGTTCCCTGGACCCCTGGCAGCACTCCTGTCCTGGAGCTCGCCACCGCTGGGTAAAATGGAGCCATCCTGCTTGTGGTTGATGGTCACCCTGAGTCTGTGTGCAAGTTCTCAACAGAAACACCATTATCTTATGGGTGTTACCAGAACTGATGGCAGGCACATCTCTCCTCTACCCCAAGACTTCTAGTAGAAATGTGTTTCTCTTGCAGTTTGCAATCCTCTCCTGGCATGAAGAAGGATGTCTTTATCAAAAGTCTGATCTTTAAGACCCCTTCCATCCACAACCATTCTGTGATTTTCACTTTACGCTAGTTCTTTTTATGTCCCTGATGCAGTGACAACTGGGACATTTCTCTGGCTCTGGCAAAGGAGTGTGTTTAGTCCGGCTCAGTTTCATTCTCAGTGGCAACAGCATGCCAGCATTTTCTCCAACACAGGCTATTTTGAAGGATATTCTTCCTGCTTTGGGGAAGATTGAGAGTATGAGTGAATCAGATTTCCTGATGGAACCTTTCTTTTTATTTTAATGCTTGAGAAATCAACATTGCTCCACCACTCTGATTTGCTACATGCCAAAAGCAATTCTCCAAATCTCTACTAATTCTTCAGAGGCCTTGACATGTTCTCACTTCACTGTTTTCTATGCAGTCAGTGCTCTACCCTTATCAAATCCTCACAACCATAATACACTAAGCAAACACACACCTGAGATTAGGACCTAGAGAAGTGTAATTTACAACCAAGGGAAAGATTACCTTTAGATGCTTGCATCATTTCTAGCAAAGCTGTACTGCAGATGCTTGATCTGGACAGTATTAGAGGGACTGGATAGTTTAAAATAATGTCTTAGGTTACAGTGTAAGATGTAACCAAAAGTACGTATTCTGTCACCATTGTTAAAACCAGGTGGGACAGTGTTCTTTGTCTCTTCCATGACACATCCCTGATAACTCCCTCTGGGGAATATCTTCTGTTAATGGGCTATCAAGCCTCACTGCTTGACTCATAAAATTACATCATCCCATTGTGAGATGCTCCGCCCAGGGGGAGGAACCAAGCATTCCTACCTGGATATAATCTGAGATTTGGAACACCACAGTCAGCCCTTACCTACTGGATTCCCAGAGGACAAGAACTACATAACAACTACTGGACCTTTGGAGGAAGACCAGACCCTTCTCCAGGATCACTGCTTCAACAGAACCACATCTATCACTTCAAAGAGGACTGCAGCCACCATTTAATCGGACTGCTACCACCACCCTGCCCAACAGGGTGTCAGGTCGTATCCTGACTCTTGTCAGTTTAAGCCAGTGTTTCTGTATTACTGCCTTTATCTTAATTTTCCTATTAAATTATAGTTCTGATTTCTAGTCTCTCACTGGTTTGCTTTCAAACAAGTACAAATAAGTAAATGGTTTTATAGCATTGCTTACTACCATAGTATCAAAGTCTTGAAAATAAAATCAGTACGAAATTAGCACAAACCCTAATTTTAACTCAAATTAAATTCAGGTGAGCCATGATTGCATAGTTCTTGAGATACATGTATAGGAGAACAATTATTTCTTGAAGTACACAGAAAACCAATTGTATGGTGAATGTAGTGGCATTTGTAAGACATTTGAGGCTTCAAAGACAAAAAAAATTCTCTGAAATTCTATTTCAGAATATTTTTGTATTTTACATCTTTGCCCAAAACAGGTAAATGTTGGTTGGTAAATGTCACTTATAAATCTGACAAATAATAGCAAGTAATCAAAGGTCTTTAGGTAGAAGAAGGGTGTTGTAATGTATTTGAACCTTTTAGTGTGCCCCAGCCAAACCAGCTTTAGTTATTCTTATCAGAGCCCTCAGGAATTCATCAAGGTTACTGAAATGTAAACTGCACTAAATTGGGAAAGAAGAAGCTGAAAAGCAGAATACCAAGACAGCAAGAAATAGATAAAGAAAGACTGTGCCGCACTGGACTAGAACCAATCATATTTTATGAAAAGTGCATGCAGAGCGCGTGGACAAGATAGGGGGACCAATCAAGCAATGCATGATCGCGTGTACAGCAGTTGTAAAATGTATAAGTAGAATGTTATGTAAACAATAAATGGTCTTCTGTGAAATCATATTGATTTGTTGTTCAGAAATCCTGAGCTCCCACAGAAGGGCAACCCATTATGCATCTCCAGTACAAAACCATCTATCAGTTTAAGTAAAAGGTGAGCCTGAACCTTCGTTGCCATCTGTACTGAACTTTGTAAAGAGTTTCCACAATTGTTGATTGTGCAGAAGTTTGTATGGATTAGAATATTTTCATAAGTAAAAGTAAGAAATAAACCCTATCTTGAGTCTTGATGTTATACATTAGAAGGAAATACACTCACTCTTTAGTTCCCTTGAACAAAATATCCTGTATCCTGTATGAAATACTATCTGTATTTCCTTTGAGCTCAATCTCCACACTCCAACAAAACTGAAGGCAAATAGAATCTAAGCCTTTAAATTAAAACACCACCAAAACTCATTAATCTGCTTTTTATTTCATATCACTTTTTTTCCCTTTACTTTCCCTAGTCCCCTCCCCTCTCTTTTCATAAGTACCTGCAAGTGCTACTATACAAGAAAAAAATCAGAATTGAACTGCAGCGTAGTGGCCAGGGTGAGAACTTTGCTGCTGCTGAAGCCAATAGTAGTGCTGGATGGACCATGGGCTAGAGCTGCACCATGGGCTAGAGCTGCACCATGGGCTAGAGCTGCACCACTNTAGAGCTGCACCACTAAAGCAAGAGAAATTCTCTTCGGTAGGTGTTACTTCAGTGTCCTGGCTGAGCTTTTTAATGATGCCTGTGATGTGGTTTTTCAGCAGCCAGGCATCAGTCTCCCTGTGCTGATAACCTTTGCTTCCCTGGAGGTAGGAGACAATGTCATTTTTGATTTGGAAAGCCTGATGGAGGAGGAAAGCCATGGTCCTCTCCTGACTGGATAATTGCTCTTCTAGCAGGCGAGCCCTGTCTCCAAGGCAAGGAGGAGGGGGAAGGGTCTATCCCCTGGAAGAAACCCCCCTGTGTCATGCTAGGCATGGTCAGCATGGTCTCCTGTCCGCAGTGGGACCAGTCTCATCCCAGCTGTCAAGGCTGACTGTTGTACCAGGGGCTCTGATACTCCCCCACACTGCCTATGCATCTCTGCAATACCTCTAGTAACAGCAGCCTCTCCATGGAGGGCTAATTTGGGCATTGCCCCCTTAATGGCCTTGAAGATGTAAATGATATTTTGGAGCAATTATGTAAAACCCATGTAGCTTAAGGATCTAGGCTAATGTTCAGAGGCAGAGCCTTTGAGGTACTTCTGTAATGTCATTACTGCAGTCCTCATTTTAAGCTCTTCCTGTGTCACTTTAAATAAAGGCAAAAATAAACACAGTCAGTGACCACGTTCAGAAACACCCTGGTGGATATGGTGATGCTTGTACAGAACATCCCTAGGTTCCTGACTGAGAGTGGGCAAAAGGAGAGATCATGCCAAGTCCAGCAACTCCTGTGCTTGGCTTTCCTTTGTATTATATACAATTTATACAGCTACTCACTGTAAAGAAGTCTGAAATCCTACAAGTTTTCTTACAACTACTGCCTCCTCTGAATCTGCTGGCTGAAAATCCTGCTGAGCCAGGGGCTTAAATATGCCCAATGAAACAGACTATAAATATAGAAGAGAGAAAGGATATTGCAAGGATCTGAAACTGGCAGCTACAGATTGAAGTTCCATTTAGATCAGAACAATCTGAAATTTGAGGGAAAGTGTAGTCACTATTTACTTTTTTTTTTTTAATTAAAGCCAGAGAGAGATTTAATTACTGTAGAACTTTGGGTTTGCATGTTATCCTGGAAATGAGGTTTGCTTTATGTCTTAGTTTAACCTAAAGAATGTATATTTTATGCTCTGAATGTTATGTGAAGTACCCTTTGACCTCACAGCTTACCTAAATCCCATAGCTTAAAGGTAAGAAAAATACCCAGTTAGCCTTTTGGGAATGAAATCACTGATATTTTCTCTCAAACTCTGCTTTTACACTGCCGTAAATAAGCGATTTGATGTAAAGATAATTTAAGAAATAATAAGAATAAAAAAAGGTGGATGTCCTGGGTGCAGAGACAAGTGGTTGGAGTTTTCAACACTGTCTCTTTGATTCCACCTGCATCACTGCTGGGGGGAGTGGTTTCAGCAGAAAAAACAAAAAAAAACGTGGCCAGAAACAGGTTTGGCATTTTTGCTGTGCTTGCACAAGAGGGTGTGTGGGACCAGGGGTCAGGACCATGTAAGTGCTCAGTGCCAGGAGACAGCCTTGTCACACCTCAAACGCAGCCACCACTGCTGAAGCCACCGCTGCTGAAGCCACCGCTGCCAGAACTGCCACTGCCAGAGCCATCACGGCTGCCACTGGAGAACCGAAGTGGGCCCAAGTCCTGCCAGGTGGCCTGAAGTCATCGTTTCAGCAGCACAACTCCTTGTTTAGACAAACTAGCCTTTCAAAGTTCTGTTTTGTCTCTACTTTCTGGGGGTTTTTTTGGAGGGGGAAGGGTTGGCTATGTTTTGGTTTTTTCAGACTGGGGGTGGAATTTAAGGTGCAAGAGCCTCCCTGATATATTGTCTTTGTTTTACCACAGGGTGAGCATGCAAGGACAGTTGCCACTTTGCCTTTGTTTGGTGATCACGTTGGGCACTGTCTTTCAGAACCATTTTTGTTTGTTCGGTGGTGAATACCCTTTTATTGATAAAAAACTCTCTCTTTTGTACACTATTTTATTAATATTGATGGAGTTTTTGTGACTTTTCAGTAAATTGTGATTCCAGTTTAGAATCTCTCCTAGTTTTCTGTTCCTCCACTCCATCATTGGAAGGGGCAGGGGTGAAAAGGGACAGCTTGAGTGGGTTTAATTTTCGAGCAGGATTTTAGACCAGCACAGTGAAGAAGAGAGAGTTCAGATACCCTGCTCTATCAATACACAAAATGCTAAGACGATAGTTTAGTGACTTAAGTGCACCTAAGTTTACTCTGCAACAAATTTTATATCCATATGGGCTGTGATGATGTTTTACAGCTGGCTTATATCTGTGTTTGTCAGGATCTACCTTACATTTTCCTACACAATTAAAATTTTAAAATACACATAATCTTTGGCAGCTATGATGTACCAACAATGTCCAAACACTTAATTTCAATCTCTTCTTGGTAAAACCCCTAAATTTCAAAATGTGTGAGCTCTCTTCCACTGGTGGCAGCAGAAGTCACTGGTTGAAGAGTGTAAGAGTAATTAAAATTACTATCTATTTTTCCCTTCAGCTTTGAAAAGCATCTTGTTTCTTAAAAACACAAGCAAACAAACAGCAACAACAGCCACAACTAAACCCCCACCCCTAACCAAAAAAACCAAACAGATAATATTTCAGAGGAAAATAGTTGTATGAGAATGTAAGTTCAGTAAAACCCACTGGTGTAAATCTTGCCCTCCATATTCAGTCTCAAGACCTGAGCTTGGATTCTGGCCATGGCACCTTGACATTGTTACACAGTCTCGCCTGGCTTGTCCATGACTGTGACTGTAGACCATAGTACATGTGGAATAGAACACCCTAACTCAGGGCAGTCTTAGATAAGTCAGAAACAAGTTTTACCTACCAAACTGCAATTTTTTGTGCACACAACCAATCTCATGCACTACAGCTTTCCTGGTGTACAGCAATGCAAGAGCAATGGCTCAACTTGAGCCTGTGCTCTGCTAAGGAGCTACAAAGGACTTCAACATATAAGCTCTGAAGCTTTATTCCTCTTAGCATCTCTGCCTGTTCACCTGTCTTGCAGCCAGTTTCTTCCTGAGCAGTCACAGGTAATTCCCCTTGGATGCTTAACAGCTAGCTGAGCTGGCCCAGTGATTAATCTGACCAGAAGAGAAGGGTGTTGCCCTCCCATCCCTCTCCCCTGCTCTTTCCTCTTATCTGCATGGGTAGGAGAGTTGAGGAGGCTGCAAAGGGAAAAAATACAGCTGAAAATGGAAACCAGTTGTGACTCATCAGAAGAACAAGAAGTTTTGCGACTGTTTTGTGAAGGGCTGGAGACTGACAGATGCTGGTCACAGGCAGCACCCAAACCTGGGGGACTTCTGAGTCTTCATGCCACTGTCCTGGAAGCCCCCACCACCTGTCCAGATCTGCAGCGAGCTGTTGTCACCTTGGATAGCATCTCTGAATGTGAGCATCTGGCAGCACAGGAGATGGCTACCTCATGTCAGCTTCCATAAATACCTTCCTTGTTAAGAAGGCTGGAACTATGAGCACCTTCTACCCTCTGCCAGCTTGCGTCAGTGTGAAGACTTGTATGCATAATTAGGGTGATACAACACCCTAATTCTTCTTTCAGAACCAGGAGATGTACTGAAGATTTAGATCCATCATTTACAGAATGTAACTTCTGCTACAAATCTCATTGGCCTTCTAATGTAATGAACATTTTTCGTTTGATTTTGTTTGGCTTTAGTAGAACCCACTCAGGTTTAGGAGGTTCAAACAACTTTATTAATGACCTTCTCCAAAAACACTGAGCATGTGCAGTAAGCTAGCCCTGTAATCCAGTACTCTAAATGCATCAATTTTTATTAACAGTCATCATTAACTCCTGAGTGGGAAAAGTTTTCAAATTCCAAGGACTTCATAACCTAAAAGTACGTTTCACCTGTTGTTCCTCCTGTGCTAGGATGCCTTCAGGAGGCAGAGCTGTCTCCTGGGTCCCAGAACCAAGGCAGATGAGATGGTGTACTCCGCAGCTGAAGTGTTAAAGCATGCACACTAATAGCTCTGAGTATCCAGATATCAGCTGTCAAAGATACTGCTAGAAATTGGAGGAAGGTAATTGTATAAGAGCTCCCTGGTCCTGGACAAGCCACAGTAGCTGCTCCCATGAGACTGAAGTTTAGAAAGCTAGGAGGAAATGGCTATATCCAACCCTGTGCTCAGTTGCCTGTGGGATGTTCAAAAGAAAGCATGTCAAGCAGTTGAAAGAAGAGAAACTGGAGAAGCAGGATTAATGGGATCAGATCCAGTCTGGGTCTGCAGATTGAGGCTAGCAGAGATGGAGGTAGGAAGAAGAGAGTAAGAGGTAGGTGGAGTCAACATGAGTCATACTGCTCTCTAGTAGGATAAACATGGAAGTGCCTCTTTGTGATAGTGCCAGCATCTCTCCTACCCTTGACAAGTGGCACTGGGCCAGCGCAGAGGCCCCTACAGGTCCCAGTGCAGCTGACTGACATATTCATATTCCTCTTTTGGAAGTCTCTTCAGGACAATCAAAACCAGGGCTTGCCAGAGGCTGCCAGGGTCCACACTGTGCTTATACCAAGCAGAACCCCACTCAAAACACTGCTCAGGGAACAGAATGCCATTCCTAAAATCTTCAGCTTTACAGCCTCTTGCCAAAATAATCCGTTTTCNCTTCCCTCCTTCCCTCCTTCCCTCCTTCCCTCCTTCACTCCCAGAAGTATAACCTGCAAATCTCTACCAGCACAAAGGTAGCACAGCTGGGGTAACTTCAAGCTGTGTTTCCACTTCTCTCTGGTCAGAAGACCAAATAAAATTAGGCAAAATTAAATAAAATTAAATAAATTTCCTTCATGCTGAAGGTCAGTAGTGACATTTCTCTGCAGCCCTGCATGACTAATAATTCTCTCTAAACTCGCAGAAAATTCAAGACTTTGAAGTTGCTCTGCTGTTAACAGTTTTTAAACAATTTTCTAATTTATTGGGCATGTTAAACAGATCTGGTGGTAGTTTAGTCCTCACTTTCCTCAATGAGCAGACTAACAGCAATGTAGGGATACTTGCAAGGAACTACAGCACACAAGGAAAAAAAATATTCAAATTGAGCATCTAGATTTTCTCTTTTTATTATTGTTACTTCTGAGAGTGCTTTTGGAAAAAAAAAAAGGCTTGGAACATTTCCTAACAGACGTTTCTGGTGTCATAGCTGCATTTTCACCTTTGGGAAACCAAGTTTAAGTCAGGAGCCCTCAGGATTAAAGTGACAGCATGAAATTCAGAGGAGGAACATTTATAAATGTGACACCAAGTGGAGCTGATCAATTTATCCTTACTTAAAGTTGTTCCCTCCGTTTTATAAAGGGAAAGGTAAGCTACTGTGATGACACTTCAAAAGGGTGTGAGAAACCTGCACCCTCAACTCACAAGAAACTTGGACAGTTCCATCGTCACTTCTCTGCTTATTCAGCAGAGTACAGGCAGGGATATGGCTAAAAGAGAATATGGACTTTTTTCTGGTCTAGCTGCTGACAGAGGTGTAGGTGAAAATACATCCAAGACATAAACATTGTTCCAGGATGCTGCTCTCATTCCTGACACAGAGACTTTCTCACCAGTATGTGCCTTCCTGACCAGCCACCTCCACCACCTGCATGGTGTCAAAAATGAGTCCTGCTCACTGATCAAAGGACAGGGCTGAGAAAGTAGATAGGCTCTTTGGAACTGAAAAATGGCTCCTGTCCAACCCGAGTTGTTGAGTTGTTGGCTCAGTTAATTCATATATTGCATAAATCACTTATTTTTGTTTGGCTTTTGGAAATCCATACCCAAGGAAGAATTTTTATAACCAATGAAACACAGTTCACAGTGACTCTGCATACTGTAAGTTTTGCCTGTGGGAGTAGAACAGTTTGCACTATTGAGGTAGGTCATGGTGCCCTTCCTGCAGTGTCTCAGTCACTCTGTCTTCCTCATAATAACCTAGCTGCAATTTTTTTCCATCTTCTCTGAGAACCAGAGGCCATTCCTGCTGTGCAGAAGCTCTATTAAAAAACACCAAGTTTAGTTTTTAGGAACTGCCTGAAACACACAGTAAATCTGTCCACACAGAATGGTTTCATTGGAGCTATTTTAACTCTGATCTTGAAAGAGCCTTCCAAACCTTGCAGGAATTTACTACATAACAACATAAATTATGTGCAGCTGCTGTTGCAATATCGTGACTGACGTTCACCTCCTAGATCAGTTACTATAAACATTTACAATACTTCAGCATGGGGAAAAAATGCCTGTACAAAAAAAGGTGAAAGCTGACCCTGTAGCTGTTTTTCCCTACTCACAGAAATTATCCACAGCACCTTCCATGCTTTCAGCAGCTCTAGACAAAATCCAGAGAGGGAGCCCAATTAGCTGTGAGACTCAACTGCTCTGAGACAGATAACCTTGAAGAGTCATTGAAGCTTAAAATTTCATACTTTGGCCAATAAAATGAAGATATGTAGGTGCCAGCATTTTAGAAAGAGTTCTTGTTAGCTTACTCTTCTGTCTAGTGAAATTAGCAGGTCAAATGTTTCAGATATGTGATAGAGATTTTTTCCTCAAGCAGCAGCCACGTGATGTCAACCAAAGCATGGACTTGTGGGGCAGCCAAGGGGCCATGTGTCAGAAGCAGAGTGCTCAGCATCACCATAGTGCAAGAGCTCCAGCAGCATCCAGCAAGGAAACCTGCTGCACCTAGGCAGGACATGGGTCAGACTTATCCTTGTGTTAACTCCAGCATGAAATCAGTGCCATGACTTTACCTCCCTTGGTCATTGTTGTTATAAATAAATCGGGAAATTCGCGCTCAAATATGTAATATCAAAATGTATGTATAAAAGTTAAGTTGTAACCAGTTTTAAAAAAACGGCCAGAGCTGGTCCCGAGAGGAATGCGGCTCCTACCGGGAAGGTGCTTACATCCAAACAACAGGGCTACAGAGAGCAGATGGCCCATCAGGAAGGCATCCAGCGAGTCCCTGGAAATCTACATTTCCAAAGAGGAGTTCCCGGTATAGATGATGGACCATCTCCGAAGATCTCCTCCCAACTCAGGCGTTAACGATCTGATCAGGAACTCAGATATGGAACATCAAGAACCATCAGATAACTTCCCCCGGTGACAAGAGACTAATCAAAAACAGGATGCGCTTTGTCCATCTCAGTCCCATGAATGGCAAGCTTCATGAATATACTGAATGGCAAAAATAATACCTAGGATCCGGACTTTTGCAGGAAAACTGTATATAAACCAGCTCCCAAAAGCAGCCGTTGTGAACGAGGGAGGTCTGATGCAATAGAGGTCGGACCTGCATTCACCCAGTTCCAACCCCGGGCTTGGTTCTGTCTCCTTTTCGATCGTGGCTTTGCGTGTGCGATTTTCTCGGACATGAAATAAATTTGTATTTGTTTTATTCTTGAATTGGGTGCATTCATTTATAACATTGTGATATTTCTAGCAGAAGTGCAAGTGCAGCGTCTCTGCTGCAGACACATAAAGATAGATAAGAGTGACCCTGAGAAGAGGGGAGGGGAAAGGCATCAATGGCCATGTAAGATGGCTCCAGCAGCTCTAAAATGAATGTGCATAGGAGTGTGCAGAGTTACGAGCCTATCTGGGAGCTCAACATTCTGAAAACTCCTTATATTCATTGACTGTCTGTGAAACATGTCTGGTCTAGTGATAGGAGATTGCTCAATGGCACGACAAGAAGCCAGGAGCTTCTTGTATGTCCCTACAAACACCATGGAAAGCCCATCCTTGCCCAGTCCTAGTGTCCTGGTTCCATCCAGGACAGGGTTAACTTCTGCAGCAGCCAGGAGGAGCAGGGCCAGGACCCCGAGGTTATTCAATACCACTTCACACCATGTGCTGGGGGAATGCAGTGGGGCAGTGTTTTTCCGGTTTTACTGGGGTGTGTGGTCAGGGCGTGCTGGGTGTGTGGTCAGGGGGTGCCAGGTTCCACGTCGTGAGCAACTGTGTGTGAAATGACCCTTACACATATAAATATTCCTTTATACTGCTTACATATGTTTGTCTTTCATGGCGACAATGCCCTGCAGAGTAGTGGTGTGATAAAGGTGAGATAGGGAAGACTTCGAAGCAATCATCTGTCATGGGCAGAGTTAGGAGCTTCAGACAAAGTTTATTAGAGAAGCCCTCCCATGGAGTCATGAGGTGCAGAAAGGACACCTTTGCTTTCTAAACTCCTCGAAGGTGAGTCTAGGTGCAGCTGGATCCAACTGTTGTACCTAAAAGCCATATTCATCACCCACTGTGCAGTTAGTCAATCTTACACACACAGCTGAGGTATTTGCTTAGTGAACATTTGTGCAAAGAGAGTGCTAGGTGGTAAATCCACAAAACTAGCACAACGAAACTTCTCAGTATTTTACATTATATATATATTTTGGCAAACAAAAAGTCACAATTCATAGGCTACTAGTTACCTAGTTTTCTTATTAATTAGTATTCTACCTTCTATTGGTTGAATGATTCTCTCGCTTCTCATGTTGATTAGTCTGCATGCTCAGTCTTGTTCTTCTGAGTCAGTGGGTTTCTTTAGTCAGTGATCTGTGAGTTGGTGGTTGTAGTCTCACCCCGCTGGAATTACCTTCTACCCAGCTGGCTCCGTGTACACACCGCACATTGAGCTCCCTCTCTGTGGCAGGAGCCTGAGGCAAGACACTGTGAACTGGTGCCAATTCCTTGCATTACAAAGGGCCCGGGGACCTGTGGTGCCAGCCAGGTGACAAGTGCCACAGCAGGAGTTACAACTCAATAGGAAGACCCCGAATATGTGTGAAGGGTATAAATGCCCGGGTTGTCCTTTGTTCAAGGTCCCTCCTTTGAAGCCTGTTTCACTGACAAATCAAGACCCTGTTTCTCAATCCCCTTCTCACTCTTTATAACTCTCTGGGCAAATTGTTAACTGTTTCTGACTCTTGAGACTCTTGTCTTTGTCAACATTTTATAATCTAAAGGATTATAAAGATGGAAGTGAACCTTTAGGCAAATTTTTCCTGCAGGATTAAGGACGGCAAGTGAGATATATTTATATTGAAATAAATTATTTACGATGATAATGTTTAGACTAAAATATCTTAATCAAAATAATTTCCTACACATTATAGGTAGCTGTAACTACTAGTACAGTATAGCATGCCATTTTTAAAGCAATATTGAAGCAAGTATACTAAATTAATGTATATAATACTTACTAATTATATTGAGATTGTTGTTCTTCACCCATACCAACACTCAGCCTCGAGGAGTAACCTTGAGGGTTACCTTGAGGTCCCTACTCAAGGGAGGAATCTCCACACACTCCAAGGAGGAGTATGTTAGGAGACCTTGCCGTTAAAATGTGGCACTGGGCTTTCACAGTGATTCAGAGTCAGTCATTTATCCCTGGCCCAGCTGACTCAGCTCAGCAGCTTTAAATAAATTGCCAGCAGTGTCACTTGTTTGTTCCTTTGTCAGGTGCTTTATCAGGTCTGCCACACCTTCACCTCACTACCAGGATGTTTAACTTTGGGGCTCATGAGTTAGGTTGGGCCCAGCATTCTTCAACACCAAAAGCCACAGGACATCCCCTTCATTCACCACTGATGGCTTTCCTGATAAGGTATTGTTCCAGTTGTTTTCACCCCATTCCTGGCAGAGCATCCTGCTTGAAAGCAAAGAGTAAGAGCAGAAGTTTTTCACATGGAATCAGACTGTCAGAAGTAGTTTCTTTCTTTGCCTCTTGGAAAAGGAGGAAGTGATTGCTTGTGGGGTTTGGTTTGGTTTGGTTTGGGCTGTTCCTGGAGTAAATCTAATGCCAAAGAACTGTATTTGATTACGAACAGAACCCATTAAAAACCCTGAACAAAGAACATGAAATCTAGCCAAAAGCCTGTATTTTTCTTTTTCAGGGCAACCCATAGAGAAAACAGAGAAACTGAAAACTGTTATGAAATGTAGCAATAGATACTGCACTCTGACTATCAGGGAATGAACTTAAGAATTACTAGTTGAATGACACACATTTGACCTTTCTGGAATATGTTGCCAGGTTATTGCTCTCTTAATGAATCCCACCGGTTTCAGACATCATCTACAAAAAAGCAGAGAGTAGTGATGATCAGGAAATCTCAACTTCTGAGAAGAAGAAAAACTTGAAGTAAATATAATAATAAATTATCTTATCTATACAGCTGACCTTTCTTTCATGCCAAAAATTGCTCAAGAGTTGGAAATTCTTTTCCCAAACAGAAGAATTAAGAAAAAATTCATCACACTTGGACAATAAACTGAAAAGCCTTTTGTTGCATTAGAAATGTTATTAATGCTTAGAAATGTTATTTCTAAGCAGCTGTAGTAAGAATTTAAAGATACCATTCTTCTTACCTGTTAAAATATATTGTTATTGGTATAGCATCTTTTAAAAAAGAGGAAAAATTCAGACTTGTACAACAGTGGATAAGGGGAAATTTTTTTATAACCCCTCCCAAGAGCAGAAGGAATGTACTCTTAAAGAGTATTGCTATGGACTTGCTTTAAATTCATTTGTACAGGAAAACATTTGAATGCTGTAGTGTCATCTGTCACAGTCTGGATATTAGAGTAAATATTAATGAAATATGATAGAACAATCTATGCTAAAGCACATAGGATTAGAAGATGATAGGGCAGAGGAACTGGTTTCTTCAGTTAGAGACTGAAACACCTTGATTTTAGGTATCTGTGTGGCAGAGTGGCACCCAAGCTGCTGGCTGCGTGGGCAAGTCCCAGGCCTTCTGAGGCCGTGTGTGGGTTTGGGTTTGCTGTTGCCTCAGTGAGTGCACAAGTGATGGGCTTCTGGCACCCAGCACTGCCCAATGAGCCCTTCTGCTCCCTCTCCCCTGTGTGTCACACAAAGAGTGCTGCTCATGGTGTCTGAGGCAAGCTGTATTTTCAGACAGATGGGCACCCACGTATCTTGCACCTTAGAAAATTGTCTGGGGAGCTGTTAGAGCTGTCGGATCACCATGTGTTTCTGAAGGCAGTCCCTGCATGGCAGGATCCAGCACACTGTTTGGTGTGGGGAGGAACAGATGGGCTGCTTACATGGCATGTGTGAAAATAATGCATATCTTGTCTAGACAGGGATTAAATGGAGACAGGGACAATTCTCAGGGAAGAGATGCTTGAATTTCCCATGCTGTGTTTTCATGATGGTGCACTTCTAACAGGAATGTGGGCTGCTCCAAAATCAGGTTTCTTGGAAGCTTTCCATTTACTGAAACTTTTCTCAGCAATATCACTGTGTTCTGTGTAGATAGTTCTATCTACTCTGGCACGTGGCATCCTGTACTTGTACCTTTGTTTCTATTTCTTCTAGTTACTCAGACTTACTTTGGTATTTTATTCTTCAGTAATTTTATAACAGAAACACAGAACAGGGAAAGTTGAAAGGGGCGACAGTGGGTCATGTGGTCCAACCTCCCTGTTCAAGCAAGGTCATGCTAGAGCACATTGCACAGAATTGCAGATGGTCTCCAGTGAGGGAGACTCCACAACCCTGCTGGGCAACATGTTCCAGTGCACAGTCACCCACACAGCACAGTAAAGAAGTTCTTCCTCAGGCGTGCACATTAGATGTATTTCCATAGACAACAAAGAGCAAAAATAAAAATACACTTTTAGCATGCTTTTCAGTAGTGACCCATATAAATTGTCAGTTAAATTATTCCAATGTTATTTTAAGACAGCTTATATTTATAAAGTGGGAAGACGTGCAAAGGAAAATAAGCAATCTACGCATTTGTGGAAAAGAAATACAAAGTTCAGAGTGGTACACACAAATACAGTATGGCTTGCTCAGAGGTGGACCCCAGTGTTTTACAAACTGGGACATAAACCAGAGAACACTGGGCAAGGAAAAACCCCAGAAAACATAACGAAACTTGATCTCATGGCTTCTTTAATACAGCTGGGCATGGGAGGAGGTAGTCACAGGCAGGAGCTGAGGCACAGATGAGGGGCTGTTGAAAAGCAGAGGGGCTGTTGGTGGGAACAATGCAGTGGCAAGGCTCCCATGTGGGAACCACAGGTTACTTGAGCTCCAAGATTTCAAAAGTCAGCAGGAGTCCACCGTTGGGGTCAGGACAGAGACTCTGGAGAAACCCTCAGGAGGAAACACCAGAGAGAGTCTCTCGTACAGAATCTAAAAATTTACACACACTTACTGTGGGAAAATGACTGGGGTCCCTGTGGAGAGGTAACTGGGGATACAGTTAGAAGAAACTGAGGAGTTTTATTGGTATCTTAACAGGGGTTATAACAGTACGGAAATTAGAGGATAAATCACAGTTGCTGCTCCCTGGATGGAATGTGGTTGGCATAACTTGAAACCTATTCCTCAATGATTCCCCATACACACATCTGCTAAGGGGAATGGAATGGAGGGTGGAGCTGTGTGCAGTTACCACGGGCAGGCTCTGGAGATCCTTGCAGGGAAGGGAACTGGATGGTTCTTTGCAGNGCTGATAAACTGCATAGCACCTGGCAACCCGGAAAGGGAGGAGAACATGTCCTGCTGCTGAGACAACAGCTATGGCTAAATCACTCTCCTCAGATGAGCTTGGTTCATTAAAGCCTAATAATAATCTTAAAGCACACCTCTCTCCCAAAGTTATCCACCTCCAAGGTGCAGTCACCCCTCCTCACTGGGCACACACTCCATACTCTTTTTGATTGTGTCTTTAAAAGCAAAATGAGAGAATTTGACACCAATCAGTAACAAAGGTATGTACAGCTAGAGTCACTCAAGTTCCACCTAAACACAGAGAAATAGTATAAAAATAAGTTGACAATGGGGGAAAAGTTAGGGAAGACTCCATCATAACTGCTGGGATCAGTTGATGGGCTGAACCTGTCTTCTCCCCCACAGGGACACACCTATGGGTAAGAATCATATTCTGTGGGCACTGAGTATTTTACTGGGGATTAGAGCTTGTCTGTGTATTGCTTTGAATACATTTTGGTAGTTAGACTCTACCACCAACAACCTTTGAACTTTAACCTGTCATGATTTTACATTAATAAAGAGTGTTACTCCATAAACTGTCAGTGTGAGCCCCTCATGGGCACTTGCACTCACTGGCAGCAGGTAACACACTCTAATAAAGAGGAAGATCTGCTGAGGAGTCTCCCTTACATTGCTGGTTTCCCTGACTAAGTCAGGGGACCCACCCTCCGATCCAGCAGGACTGCTCAGTGAAGGGTCCCCCCAACAGGACACTGACAGAGTGGTCAGGCACAAGGGTCTCGGCTTTCCTGGGATGCTGACAGACAAATCAAACACTAAGGGTCGAGTAAATCTTCTCATACTAAAGGTCAAGGAAACCTCCCCTTTTNTTTTTTTTTTTTTTTTTTAATCAGATGGATACCACCAGGCTTTTATCTGCTCCGAAGGAAGACAGAGTATTATGCTTCAGTTGGGAGCAACCCTGCCGTGTGAACTCTGACTTGGTGGTGGTTGGGGATTTTTTTTCACATTCAGCAATTAAAATGACTGCTGTATATATTTCAGTGCAAAATCTGACAATTCTGTAAGTAAGAATCATGATATAATTGACTATACTGACCTAAAAAAGTGTATGCAGCAAGAATAGAAAAGATGAGGGTGTCAGGGGAAGCAACAACAATACTGCTGTAGACTTTGTATGTGTGCATACACATTCAAACAGTGTAACATGCAAAATTTTGGACCTTTAGTTCAGGACACTTTCTGATAAAACATATAGAAGACAAAAGTAGCAAGATAATACCACTATTCCTACACATCAGACTACTAGGTCTAGTGAGATGTGGTGGTTTACTGGGTTTTTATTTACTGAATGACTAGATAGTTATTCCAATTAGATTTTACAAGTTCCTATCTGAAGGGGTATTAGCTCCACATAAGTAGGAAATATTGTCTCAGTTATCTTAGGTGGACAGATTGCCATAATACTTTTCAGTGATGAGCAGAACATGTCTTGTTCAAAATAATTTATTGTTTCAGTCAATGCTTAGGAGTGGAAAACATGTAAAGTAATGAAGCTCAGTGCAGTGAATTTAAGTCCTTTTCAAAAAATCCCAATTTATTTAAGCCTTCCAACCCTTGCTAGTCCTTATGGCAGGCAGCTATGGGAGTGAGCAGGATCAGACATGACAGGTCATCACTGGCCACTGTGGGAAATGAGTGGCTCTGGCTCTAAGACCTCCTGGTGCGTGAGGACAACTCTGCATTGAGATGCTGTCTGTATGGTTCAACTCGGCTGTTAGGCTGCTTACTGTTTGCATTCCTACTATTTATTGCAAGAATGGTATCACAGTTATTTTAGAAATTGCAGTACTTGCAGCAGTTGGGGCAGGGTCAGTTTTAGCATGATCTCTGTTGGTCAACGCTTTATTCTCATCACATCTTTGCAAGATACTCACACTATGTCTTTAAGAGATGCATGTATAATGTTTTTGAGAGACCCAGTGAGTCACTCAGTCTCTCTCAGTCAGGAAGAATTACTCTCCTCATAGCCATGGAGAAGAACAAATAATGTAGGTTAAAGCTTGAAATACATGCATGTAGTCATCTCCACAGAGAGAGCAGACGTGGCCATGTTCTTCTAAAATATCTTGAGAAACAAAAATTGTCAACATGAGCAAGCTTATTTTCATTAGTAGAAGAAGCAAGAGTTGGCTCAGAGAAATGTTTTGTGGGATGTAATTGAAGGAAGCAATTTGGCTTGCAGTTGTTGGTAGGAATTAAATACATTTGGTTCAAATATGTTTCAGTCAAAAAATATAGAATATTTTGTTGCCAATAGAAAAAAACCAAATTAGATAGAAACTAGCACAGAGTCCAGGATGGAAAAATCATAAAGAAAAATAATCATAGGAGAGTCTAGGAGTACTGCCTATATAAAAATAGCGAAAGTTGCCAAAGAAAAGGGAAATTTGCCCATTGCCCTCATGCCAGATGAAAATAGAAGAAAAAAGACTTTTCAAATCCCATCCCCATTCCCGAATAGTAAAATACCAGAGTTAGATTTATCAAAAATATCAGCCTTCCTCATGACTCAAAAATGACTGTTAGGAGTCTCTTAGGAAACAACTCTGAGTGTACTGATTTTGTAACATTCTTCAATTTATAGTTCTGGGGGTTTTGGCTGAACATTGTGATGCCTAACAAGAATTATGCAATTTTATTTACAGAAATAAAAAGCTCCTATGAAAATCATAAGAAGGTTTGCTGTACTCATAAATACTGCTCCACAACATCCTGTCTTTTTAATTAATTTTTGTTTAAGGTGATGGAATGTATAAATATAAATTAGTACTTATATTGTAAAAAAAAATAATGAACATAAATAAAACGTGCAGTCTAATGAAGATAATTTTACTTCAAATGACCTGGCATTCCTATTGCAGGGAATACTTAAAGTCTCTGTCAGTGACAGATCATCAGCTTGTGAAGATCAGAAAGATTATGTAGTCAATTCAGATGGATTACTAAATAAGCATCTCACCAACACGTTTGCCTAAAATCTAGGATATTTAATCTAGTTAGCACATGTCAAACAACTTTTCACTGCAACTATCACTCCAAAAAATGTTGATGGTTGATTCCTCTAAGCTAGTGCAGACCACTGATCCTTTCAAGTCTTTCCTACAGAAGGTCACACAAGACCATAACCAAAGGCAGTGAATAGCATCCCCTGCTGTTCAGGTAGAAGTGACATATTCCCATTCCCATCCATAAGCAGTACTAGGATGTCTGGGGTAACTAACTCCTGGTGCAAAGTACAGCAGGGAGAGCCATGTTATTTTTTCCTACCTAACAGTGAATTTCTGAAGTTATGATGATGGAGAATATTTGTGTATTCCAGGCAGAAAACTACTCTTGACCTTGTTCAGTGTTTTAACACATCTACATAATTTGGTCAAAATTCTACATAGGAAATTTGTAAAGGACTGGATTTGTCATTTTTAGGGCTTATTGATGCTGTCCCAAACCACTTGATGTCAGGTGGTAGTTTTATCTTCCTATACGTAACAAGACAGTAAGCACTGTTGTGTGTATGTATTCACTAAGGAAAATGTGTCCTGCATTAAAATGTCATTTCTCATATGTTAATTCAGATGATTGCTTGAAGATGTCTAAGGTCTCATTGGCTGCAACAAGAGAGAAAACATGGAAAAACTCACTACAAATTCCTCCAGAATATTGCTATTTTTATTGTACCTCAGCTTGGCTTAACCCTAAAATGTAGGTTGGCCTGAATTCAGCTAAGAGAAATGTCACTTTCACTTAGTTCAAAACTGGATTATCCTGCTTGCTGCCCACATCCAAGCAGGTGTACAGTCTGGAGATCTTGGTGGATGACAGGTTATTTAGGTCTCAGCAAGGAAGCGGCACAGTAGACAATCCCCCGTGAATTCCAATTACATGAGCTGCAAAGCCGTGGTAATGATGGATGTGGACAGCAGGCTTTCTCAGCATGTGACAGTCCGCTTTTATTAAATACGCAAACCCTGCAGCCTTGTCCACACATAGTATTGCTGATCTCAATCAAGTGCCACAGGGCTGTTTCAGGTGGGAAAAATGTGGATTTGGGGTCCTATGGCAGAATTACTTACGCAGCAGTGAATTTACTAGTATACAGAAAAATTTCCTCATACAGTATCATGGTATTCAAATTCTGTTTCTTATAAAATGTTGCCCTCTTCCCAGTAGACACAGCCATCAATTTTGGACAAAATAATTGTTGGCAGTATTTTGTCATTACTCATTGCTTTCTACCTGACTATGAACAAAATACAGGCTGGCTTTCTGTGTATTAATGAAATGAAATAAGGAATGGATCTGTACACTAGATCATTACAGTGATGAAAGTTAAAGGCAGAGAAATTATTTTTATGGACTCTATTCCACACCATCATTTTCCATTGGAAATCCAGTAACAAGACACTGGAAAGAGCAAGTTAGAAAGATCTACTGTAAACCTTAGATTAAAAGTGAAGATTATGGAATTTATATCCATGTTGACTTATTTTTGGTAAACTAATTGGTCAGCCATTCTTGATCCAAAATTAAAAATTATGCATGTCCCAGGGAGTATGAATTTTACATGTCCTTTTGTTCTTAGTGTTTAGAAACACGACTTCTCAGAAACAGGATTTGAAGGCTAGCAGGTGGGGATCATGACAGACTTGGTGCACTTCAGCATCCCAGTCCTCATGATCACTGATAAAGAACATTATTTATTCCCATGGTGTTTTTTCCTACATAGTTTTTAGGCCAATTGAACAACTTGCCAAGGGACATTTTCAGAGAGGAAGGATACTTGTCTATAGCATCTTCCATCTAAGGTGTTCTGGGTCACTAATACTACACCTGAAGTACTGTTACCACTAACCCAAAACATCAGAGATGAAAGATGCTATATCCTTAAACCCCTTAAAAGTACAGTGTTAAAGAACATATACATTCAACCCATATTGCAGCACAAGGAAAAAAGAACAAAAAAGGACTGCTCCTGTGGCGTGTAGTTTTTTTTTGTCCTACTGAAGACAATGTGACTGATCAATAGATATTTTTTTGCCATGTGTACAAGGTTTTCTTCACAAACACTGACTTCAGAAGTAGCTGCTCTTCCACAAAAGCTGACACAGGAGCTGTCCTATACAGCTGTGTCTCAGCAGGGTACTATAATGCAGGTCTGCACAAGACCCTTGAAAACAGGAATATGCTGGTTTGACAAAGACGTATAGAAATGTAGGCGAGATTCCACTGGGGTGCCCTTGATGGCATTCCTGGGGCTGCAGGTGACCCTGGCTACCCACAGCACCTCAGCAGGGGCCTAGGGACACCAGCTCCTCCCAGCCCAGCACTATCTGCACTGTTCCCTCTGAACTGGGACCCTTGCAGGTGTGCAGGGCTTCCAAGACTCTGGAAGCAGAAGCAAGGGCTTATAAACCCCAGGAGCTGCAGCTTGTCAGAGATCTTTGCAGCTTAGCTTCTGGTATAAATTAATTTCCATGTTTTTCTAAAATTTGTCTGTATGAGTTTCCTGTAAGATCAAATGATCAGGCATTCATGGCATAGCTCTGCCCATCATTAATTAAACAGTGCACACCAGTCACCCTCCAAGAGTATACAAAATGTGAACATTGGCGTAGTTGTCGGGGATCCTCACTTGTAGCTATTTGTACGTATTTTTAAATACAAATGAATACTTTATTAATCAATTTGTTTCATGGACTGTAGTGTCCATTTCTGGGATGCACAATACATCAAATGATTTTCAACAACATCACTCATTAGCCCTTTTGATGTACTTGAAAATGTTCCCATTAATTTCATTAGACCAAAATTGTTTTTTTTCTATGCGTAATTAACTCTTTGACCAGCTGTTGTCATGGGTTCTTTGAGAAAAAGACATAAAAAGAGCTCATTATGAAAGAAAAATCATTAAACCAAATTCCTAATTTCCTGCAAATGAATGTATTTCTCATGGATTCTTTCAAGGGTGGAGAAAATATCACCAGGAGAAAAAGCACATCTGTCGTAAGTAAGAAACAAAGGAAATATTTTTTTCAAAAAAAGTCTTTAAATATCTAGGTAGTATAAGCAAGCAGGGAAACGTGCAAGTGTTGCTTAAAGGTATTTTATCCTTCTACTTTTTATCATAATATTCCCTAAAGTGTTCTGACACTTTGAACTTCTTACATCTGGCACTCAGAGTTGAAATGTGGTATGACAGACCCTGCAACTGATTTTGACAGAATTTCTGATTTCACTTGAAATGAAAAGGCAAAGACAAGTCTGAAAAAGCAAACAAGTCGAAAGAAGAATGAATGAGAGAGATTAAATAACACAGATAAGAATAAACAGAAAAAGGCAGGGTGTAATTACAGTGCTTGGAAGGATTAGTGGGAGTCAAATGGTGGAAACAGTATTTGGGCAGTGAGAGCATTTGCAATGTAGTTAGGAAGCATCACAAGAAATATTTGGGTATTGAGCTTGCGCAGCTTCCATATTTTAGGATGCCATTGGAAGATCTTACCATGGTGTAGGAGAGAGCTGTAACTCAGCACAAATATGTAGACTTGAATCCCTATTATATCCCATATTCTGCACACAGTGGCCCAAAAGAAGAAGAACAAATATTCACTATGCTGTTCCATGGGCACTGGTGGAAGGAACATATCTCACTGGGGCAGTTTATCATCCTGCAGCTAGTAGATGCATAGAACAGCAAGGGCAGCAGTGTGTTAACCTTGAAAGACCAAATCCTTCCTATGCAGCCATAAGGTGTGGAAAATCTTTCAAGTAAAACAGTACTTTCTGGTTTCCTAACAAATTCCCTGAAAGACTGGGTGCTAATGAAGCCTCTTGCATGTAGCACAACCAAAGTGAGTTGATCCTAGAATAGAGGATCCATGCCTGTTTCCTAATGCTAGATACTCTGGCTTTTAATATAATTTCAAACTCCTGCCATAAATAATCTGGACAATTAGGGTGACCCTTCTCAGGTGAAGGTGTTGGACTGATACCTTATACTCTCAGCACAGCTATCAGACAACCATTATGCTTTTCAGTTCTCTACAAATCCAGTTCTTGTCCAGCAGAAAACACAGCACGAAGTGGGGAGACACAGGTGAACCCTCTTTCTGGGTTTCCTCTGTATATGCATAAATATACATAAATACATGGTATAATTCCACACATTTAGTGGAAAATAAAGTACCTTTATAGTTCTTTGTTTCAAAATAAACATTATTTATTATGTTTATAATTCTGTGATTCTGTGATTTTTTTCATTATTATGAAACATTACCTTTTTTTCACTTGAGAATATTCCCGTTACAGATGACATCAATTAAGATCACCATGCCAAGCAAATCATTTTACACAGACTTTTTTCTTCTTGTTTAATGTACTTTAGACTACTTTTATTTCCAGCTGCTTGACTTTTGCTAAATTTCTGCTTTTCCAACTCAAGTTCTCTGATCATAACTTTCCAGACCAAGGGGACTTCTTAAATTATTTGATCCAAGTAAGAATGCTGCTCTGCAAAGTAACAGACAAGGATTGGTAATACTTACTCTGCTACTGTGTAACTGGTAAATTTGCTTTTAATAGCTTTGCAAATAAAATTATTTTTATGTTCTGCAGAAAATTAGCTTACCTGAATTGAATTATGAGGCTGCTGCCAGATTAGGTGCTTTTCTTGGCAGAGACTATAGGTTGAGATAACAATTTAATGAAATGCAATACAAAAAGGAATAAGAAACACCTAGTAACAGAAGCAAAATTTATTAAAATATTAATTTTAATACAAAAAGGGAAGGTGCTTTACTTATACAAAAGGTGTTCACCACCTCAGCTTGGTTTCGTGTGGTTGCTGGGACAAAGACAAGACGGCAGATGCTCCGCCATACCTTGCGCCCATATGACTCATGGGACAAAGACAAGATGGAGGCCGCTTCCTGCGGCTGGCTCTCCCCATGCCCATGGAAAAAACTGAGGGACACCTCCCTGAGAGCTAGAGAGCGTGTTGTGAGGCACCACGGCTTCAGACACTGGGCTCAATTCCACTGCTACTGGCAGTGCTGCTTTTGACTGCTCCGCCCGGCTCCACTCAGCTCCCTTCAGCTCGGCTTGGCTCCTTTTGGCTCCGGTCAGACTCGGCTGGGCTTGGGCTTGCTTTCGCTGCTTGGCTTCACGTATCACTTCCCACACCAGTGCTGATTTTCAGCCCATCTCGCAGCTGCGTTGCCACTTTTAACACCAAGTCTTAGAGCTGCGTCTTGAAGGAACCGGTAGAGGACAGGCAGCAGCAGCAGAGGAGGGGATCTGCAACAAACCCAACAACCTTCCCACTGAAGACAGAGGAGCAGAATAGCTCACTTTCCCCGTGCTGAGGGGGGTGCTCACCTTTCCTTCCCCTGGGACAACGCCCCCAGCAATGATGTGAGTGGTACGGAATAGCAACCCAGCCACATGCACGTGGCACTAAGCACCGCACCCCCCTGCAACCAGGACAAGAGAAAAATCAGATTTATTGTGGTTTTTCATTTGCAATGTGGCATCTATACAGAGATATGTGGGGATAAACAGAGATACAATGTTGGCTCCCAAGGACAACTGAAATTCTGAAATGCTGAAGTTTTGAAGTAGGAAATATTTTTATATTTGTGTGTTCTGTTGAAATACTTAAAATCAATCAGGAAAATGTCAGACAAACCTAGATCTATCAATTCCATCACCTTATAAAAGCATCAGGTTACCTTCTGCGAAGTAACCATGAGTTACTGCGACTGCGACATGCCCCAGTGATTGACCCACGATGCACCAGCCCAGCTCCATGATGCTTCACAATTTAACAGATGTGAATGGGCCAGAAACTTCCAGCAATGCTCAAGTGCTTCTTCCTGAGGCTTTAGAGTATTCCTTAGTGCATAAAATTGTTCAGCCAGAAGCTGAAAGGTTGTTCAGCTTCATTTTCAGAGTTTGTCTCAGATGTATTCACAGATGTAAAAATCCTGCTCTCTTAATTCTACATATGACAAACCTCTAGTAACTACAACAGTTGTTAAAACACAATTGCTTTGGTTTTGTCTTTTATTGGTTCCTTTTTTGTACAAGTCAAGGAGTTAGCCCTGTCTGACAACAAACCATTTCAGGTCAGTAATGAGTACAAAGAAGGATAAGCTGTAGTTCTAATACCACATCAAGGAAAACAGGTGCTGAACATTAGTAGGTACACCTATTCTTCTTGATTGTGTATGACAAAGTTCTAGGTTAACATGCTGGAAGACATTTAGACTGTAGTTACGAAAGAAGCTCATGTGAGAATATACATACCTAGGACTCAACATGTAAAATGAAGTGCACATTTTGCACCTTGGACTACACAAATTTCACAAATTATCTCAGTCACTTGTAGGCCACTTCCATGACACTGATCAGCTTCCTGATATTTTTGTTTGGTGAGAAAATCCCAAGAGTCATGCCTAAGTGGGTAATAAGAGATTGAAATATTCAGATTACAATTTCTCAAAATGAGCAGGGGAGATAAATTTGTTTGTGGTATGAGATTTAAAGGACTAGTGTTAGCTTCATGATGCTCAAAAAAACTATTTCTGTTCTCATAAGGACACTCATACATTCCAATGTATACAATGTAGATACTAAATACAAAACCATTTCAACATTCAACAGTATGGAATACTAACATACTATGGAATACTTTATGCATAATCAATCTCCAGCTAATAACCAGATAATGGGATTAATAATGGGCTACAAATTCTCCTATTTCTTGTCAGAAGTCTTCCTCAGCTGGTGAGATTGCAAAAAATTGTTAAATTGCCAAAATCATCGCAGTTCTGTCACTCAACAGAGACTTAATTTTTTAGATCTCTGAGAGTTAACATTTTTTTGTTGAACTCTCAATGTGGCTTGCAGTTTGGGAGTTCACACATGCAAATAAAATGTGTGCAAATATGAGTTAATAGACAACCAGCCTGACATTTTTAATGCTCAAATCAAAAATATAATAATAAAATATGTACGTTCCATCCATTTTTTTAGAAGTTTGCATGTGCATGCAGGTAATTACATAACAAACTACTGCTTGCATCTGTCATTTAACAATGAAATGCAAGAGAGTACTGAGAATACATGGCATTGCACTCACAGCTCTGAAAATCTGTCTGTTGATGAACATTAAATTTGCCATCTGGCTTCTGCACTGTAGGTGCCTTTGCAAGCCCTCAAAAATCAGTTTTGTTTGGGCTTGTTCAGAATCCTGTGCACCAGATGGCTTTTTTATTGAACTTGGCTTTCAAGTAGCTGGCCACAAATTAATATGCATTTTATTGATGCTGTAAAACTGCTTATCATGTTAAGTGACTCTAGCTTACCTTTGAAGTTTTTACTCCATTTTGATAATCAGAGGTTTCCTCTGTCATTCAATTTAATAAATGCATTTATGGACTTAGAAAAATTTGGCATTAGAAAATAAATGGTAAAAGCAACTGAACAAATCAAATGTATAAACATTGTATTTGCTATGAGCTTCTTATTGAAGCTGTTAATGAGAAAAATGAAATTCAGAATTGTATTAGACAATATTATGTACAAGAAAAATACCTAATATTTGTAAGTGTCTCTGTCCACTCAAAGAATACTGAAAGTATAATGAGTATTTTTAAAGTATTTAGTCTAAATTAAAGAAATACAGATACCACCTGAGGGGAAAATCTAGCAATGTAGTTGGAAAATAGAGCTGGTCCATCAAGACCATAAAGTCTTTGCTTTCCAGGAGTCTAGGTAATCACTGGGAACAATTTCCACCTTACTGTCATCTGTGGTTATTTGTCTTTATCAGAATAGACACCTACATTTCACATTGACTAATTTACATTGGCTATGGATGCAGGCACTAGTAGTTAAGTATTTAATTATCTATTCCCACATGTGCATTCCCTCAGCATGAATTTGGGATTGTATTTTTAAGACTCTGCCCACTGCAATTACATCTAGATCAGGAGTTTTACTTTTGTCTGCTGCTGTATGTTTTATGTCCGCAATGAATACTGTGGATATAGGCTTGGTCCAAAAAAATAGGTTGATTTTATCAGATTAAGTGTCAGGAATGGGCAAGTCTGTGGAATATGGTACTAAATAGACTGGAAACGCATTTCAAAAATGTGACAGAAATCAGGCTTTTTGCATCATTTTCCTTGTAACAACAAGCAACAGCTGTTTAAAGAGTAAACTACATAAGGCTCAAAGCAAGCTCATTGCATTTTACTGTTAATAACCACCTGTCCAGTCTGCAAAGCTATGGATGTAAGGTATGCATTTTTTTATATATGTGTAGATACGCACACATATATACATATATACACACACATGTACATATATATACACCCACACATATGCATATGTATATATATATACATACATATATTTCCAGTGTGTAACACAGCCTCGGTGTGCGAAATGTACTCCTGTGTTTTCTCCCACCCACACATAAGGGGGAATTAGCAGTGGGAAGCTGCTCCATCCACCTCAGATGCCCTGCTATTCCCAGAGACATCTTGGCATGCCAGGTAAAAACAATGCCAGTGTTAGTTATCTGTGACTGAAGTTATTCTTCCTAAAGAGGCTTTAGTGTTTTAGACACACCTACCCATCTTAATTTTATATTATCTTTCCTAGAAATTCAACTCACAAATTATCCATTGTCTCCCTTCTTCCCCTGTTCTTTTTAACTTATTAACATACCACAGATTCTTTCTGTTGCTTTGTAGTCTTACTGCTCTCCACTTCTTTTTCACTGGATTCTGCCTCATGAGCACTGAATTTTCTATTTCTTGTTTCATTTTGTCTTCCTCATCTGGAATCATGGTAGACAAATGACTTCTGAATCTCCACATGTAGAATCATGGAAGATGAACGATGTTTGAATGACTGAGGTTTTGAATCCCACCTGACTGGACACCAACTTTAGGCAAAGTATCTTTGTCCAATTTGCCTGCATGTTGTAGTAGGATTTGTTCTGAAGATCTTTCATTAAAAAAACCCAACCTCACCTGACCCAACCCCCAGATTACTGCCTGAAATGATTATTTGTCAGCCCCATGATTATGCAGAACGTGTTTTGTCTTTTTTTTTTTTTTAATCTATCAAATGCTCCCAAGGGAATAATATTCAAAGGCACTTTTGCAGGAACTGTTGATACTGAATTGTTTGGTCATTCTTGTGATAAAATCTAGGCTCTCTCCAGCCTTGTTTGAACTAGTAGTAAAACAATCTTTAGATGATAATGGTTCTTTTATTATCAATTTGTGTTGGCTAACTTTGAAATGTTGAAAATCATGAAGTTCTGTATCACATACAGAATTTTCAAATAATCAAGTACATTGAGTTCTTTCCCTCAGAAAGCTCTAATACCATACAGTATTGGCCTGGAGTTGACTGTGTATATTGCCCTGAATGTTGTGTTCATCTTTGCAATCACTGTTAACTCCTAGATGGGGCTATATCAGATTTTTGTAAGAAACCTGATATAGAAGTAGTTTATAAGTGAAATATCTGTGTTTATCTTCCATGTCAATGTAAGTAAAAAGAAAAGTGTTTTCTTCTACTTTATTAAGAGCAGCACAATGCTGCAGTGTTTCAGATAAGTAAATAAGACCCTTTTTTACTAGTGTATTACAAAAAAAATATAGTTGTGGCTTATAGAAAATTGCATTAAGGAGATATGATGAAAACCTTCTTCATTTCCAGCCTTAGTCACTTAATGGGCCAGTAAATGTTCTCCTTTCTCAAATTAAATGCCATCCAAAAGGAGACATAAATTATAGTGAAACTACAGAATATTAAAAAGCTGACTCAAATGCCAGAAGGCAAAGAGAAAATATCCGAAATACCAACAGGATGATCAAGGCCCACAGCAGAATAATGGTTACAAAAATCATATCATAAACACTTTAAAACAAATCATAAAGCAGTTGTGTACCAATTCTTTCCCATGGAAAAAAAAACCCCAACGAATTGTTAGAACTTAGAGTTACTAATTATGATCTACAAGGTTTGCAGTTTTACTAAATACATGACCTTCTCTGGGATTACACTAGAACATTTATTCACATTTAATTGCAGTTCCATTACTAAAACAGAAGGATGCATCTTGGGGATGTTTATTTTCAATGTTATTTCCCATTTCCCCGCTCTAAACTACAACTTGAGGTGCAAGAAAGACTTAACAGTAACAACTTCACATTTTTGTGAATAACTACAGGATTTCCAGAAGGCAACCATGTGTGGGAGTAGGCGCAGACAACACATGAGAGGTGTTGTCTCCTCTGACCAGAGAGGAGGAGAAGAACTGTTCTTTCTTATCCCCACAAGCTGCTGAAGGTTTGTTTATCTGACACTTGGTGCTGCCTGAAATACTGACAAGTGGTTCCAGTATCATCTGCGCTGGGGTTAGTTCACCTGTGAATGTCCTGTAGCATTTGAGGAAGCAGTTTCATTGATCTCTAAATCCGTCTCAGTCTTGGCATATTCCTAGTGAAGTTGTTTAGGTGTGGGGCACCCAAAGATGAGGGATTATGGCAGGAGTGGGGAGTGGAGCTGCTCTGAAAATCTCCACCTCAACCTACAATACATGCTCACGGAGAAGCAAAGGAGGCTGAGCTCCCTCAGTTACCAGAGTTTACGAAGAGAAGAGAGAGCCTCCCCTTTCCCACAGCTTCCAACTCCCGCACCAGTGTGGGAAGAACATGTTGGTAGATGACCTGGCTGTGGAAGACAGTTTCCTAGTTGAGCAGATCACAGAGCAAAGCAGTGACTAAGGAGTCTAGGGTCCATTCTGTACTTGTATTAGCAGGTAGAAGGGCAAGGTGGGGCACCTTTGGATGAAAGCCTCCTCCAACCTGTGCTGTTAGTACTGCACAGTGTGCACTGCGGGCACCTGCTGGCATGAAATCTGTGCACCAGAAGCAGCACCACATAGCATTTGCCACTGATATGGGACACTGTCTTACCTCAGGATAACCAAAGTGGCATGTCTCATGTCTAAGGGCCCTGCTCTGTGTCTGCCACTGCTGACACATCCACCACAGTGTTAGCAGAGCTGAGGGACACAGCATGCATTCTTGTTACTATTTGAGCATTGAGGAAAGGAATAAAGTTATCATTTGTCTTCGCTAGTCTCTGGGGGCAGAATATATGCTCAGAGCTATTTCTCCTTTTATCATTCCCAATTCACGGGTTATGTGATAGCAGCAGGGAGCATTGTGGTCACAGTAGATCAGTGAAGGTGGTGCTCATAAGGACTTAGTTGGTAGAAACAGTTCTTTTCTTCCTTCCTCCCTTCCCAAATGTGCTTTATGTTTGGATTAATGCAGTCACAAGGGAGATGGATATTGGATGCAGACCAAAGAAGAGCAGCAGATGGTCTTGTCATTTATCCAGCATGCAGGTGATCAGCAGCTCTGAAAGAGGGAGAGAATGGGGAGAACAGAAAAGCAACAAGGTAAACTCAGGAAACTGTCCAAGCATAGGCTCTGTGGCTATGTGAATGGCAATAAGACAGTGGCATCAGTAACTTTTGCCAAGGTGGTCACTCTTCTGGGAGCCAGAACAAAATAAAAGTAAAATTAAATTAAATTAAACAAAACACAATTCCCAAATATTTTTAGAGAACAAGAAAAAAAGAGAGAAGCCCATAGTAGTGAATTAACTAGCAATGACAGTTACGAAGATGGGTCCTAGTACTGAGGAGGACTTTGGAGATGAAAGATAAAGAGATAATATCATGTCGTGCCAGAGACAAATACAAGAATCTGGGGGTTGTGATTAAAATCATGTTACTCTAGGACTGCTACAAGGGGCCACTGGGGCTCGAAACAAAGGTTCACAAAGCCTGAAACGTGGCAGTCAAATAATATTGCCGTTGAAAGGATCCATCAAAGCAAAAACCTTATTAGAGGATATTCAATTAGAGCACAGTTATACAGTTACAGAAATCTCTTTTGATTCTCAGTGCTGCCAGAAATTTGAAAAAAAAATGTATGGAGACAGCCAAATTGAAAAAAAATAAGGACAGAAACACCCAAATGATCTTTTATTTGGGTAACTTGATAGGCAGCTATAACAAGAAGGCCGAATTTGCAGACAAAATAGGCACTAAAATTTTTAGTTAAAATTAAGAACCAAGGTATTTTTGAATTCCATACCAGATAGCTTTCAATGTCTTTAGACAGGGAAACAGCTTAAAGAATATGACTCAGAGGAAAAAATCAGGCAGCTATATACAACCAGATTTATAGTCTGTAGAAGCCATGTAATATAGCTGCTAGATTCACTCCTGGTCGAAGAAATTCAAAATGTGCCAACAGCAAGCAGTAGAAATGCAGACAACGGTTTTCCTAGAAGAGAAATTTTGCAAAGGAGAGGGAAAATATGTATTTAGGATACTAATTACTGTCTTAGAAAACCCTGGCTGTCCATAAGGAAACAGCAAAGGGCTTTTTTTAGGAAAAAAGCAGCAATTAACTTCTTTGGGAGATGCAGAGCAGATGGGTACATAAACAAGGCAGGTCCAGGGCTAGTATCATGTCAGATCATGGTATGTTCAGATTGAAATGCAGTAAAGAGAGATATTTGAGGTCAAACAACAGGAAAAAACAGACATAGTACTGAACTCATTAAAATAACTGAAGTTTAGAATTGACACAATCGTATCTCAAGCCAGCACTCCAGAAATCTTAGAAGTCAAGAAATATTGCTTATTCCTTAAAATACACTAAACTTGGCTGGTCTTCTATAAAGTGTAACATAAGACCATGTGATGAACTCCAAAGACTGAAAAATGAAATATTTACATTCTGTGCCTGAAATTACTATGGTCTGTGGAAGAATTTATTTAAGAAAAGATAATCTGTCTAATACATAGATATATGTAATTTGTTCAAAACAAGGAAGAATCATAATGTGGGTTTATACAGGTTGTTCTCTTTATACTAATAATGAATTTATTGCTTTGTATTTATACTTTATTACTAATTCCTGAATAGAAAGAAACCAAAGTAGAAATTTGTACAAAATTATAATTAAAGGAGCTTGACACTTTGATGAAAGAACAGAAAAAGCAGTGTGATTCAGGTTATATATATATATATATATTTACATGGAATGTCCAAATGCTTCTCCAATCAACCTTTCCCTTTCTTACTCCTCCTAAAGCCAGTGCTGGGATGAGGAGGAAATGAAGGAGATCATGAGTCCTCTACAGTCTTTCATTTCAACTGGAATTGAAATTGCTCATGGCATTGTAGCACCCCAGTGCCACTTGCAGAATCAGGAGGCAATTCTGAATGTCAGCAATATTAATGGAAAAAACACTATAATGCTTATATCTCTGTGGGATATTGAGAGCATAGAAGGCTGTTGGGGGCGGAAATGATTTTAAGCAGAGATGATCTATGATTAAGTAAAAGTTTAAGAGAGGAAAAAATCATTCTCTCCAAATTTATTCAATGGTAGTTGAAATAAAAATAGGTTAAGTGTAAAGATCAGTAAATGTTCTGAGTATTGCAGTGTGTGGTGCACATACTCAGTTCCTCATATATCTTTGCAGAGTCAACAGGAGACACCTGAAAGAACTAGCAGAAATGGAAAAAGAGGTTCACCATTGGTGATGCTTCAACAGAGATGCGAAAGCTGTCAGGGACTACCGCCAAAAAGATTCACTCTGAAAACTTCTAAATTAATATTACAGTTTAACCCTAACATTACTGGTATTTAGTACTAATATTGATGATGAAAAACTGGGCCAGAACTCATTTTTTTGCAAATAAAGAGCTGTATGTTCAGTGGTGCAGTCTGAATCATAAATTCATAGAATGGTTGGATTGGAACAGACCTTAAGGGTCATCTTGTTCCAACTCTCTGCCACAGGCAGACGCACTTCCCACTAGATCAGGTTACTCAGAGCCTCTTCCAGTCTGACCTTGAATGTTTGCAGGGCTGGGGCATCCATAGCTTCTCTGAGCAGCCTGTTCCTGTGCTTCACCACTCTCACAGTGAAGAATTTCTTACTAATACCTAATCTAAAACTACCATCTTTCAGTTTAAAGCCATTACTCTCTGTTCTTTCCCTTTCTGAAGGTGAAAAACGTCTGCTAACATCAGGAGTGCCAGATCTTGATGCATAGTTCTCTAATAAGGGCAGCCTGCTTCTTCTCAGCTGTGAGAATGTCTTGCTGGATTTCCCACCATCGCATGTAGACTGGTATATGGGCTGACTACATCATTTGAAGTGCTACACATAAGTCTATACACATCAGTGCTGAGCTCTGTGACTTGGTTTTTTCTTTCCTTTATTACCAGGAGCTGCATTAGACCTTGCTGTTAGCGTCATCAGAAGAACTCTGTTAGGGATCAAAACCAACAGTCAAACAAATAGCCAAAGAACATGAGTAGAAAGCTAGCAATATGGTTAAAATATTAGAGACAAAGATGTACATGAAATGAAGGGAAATCAATCTCCAGTAAAATGAATAAACTTTTCATAACAGTGCAACTTATAATCTTCACGGTACTTTCCCATAAAGTAGGTTGTCCTGCTTCAGAAGAACACTATGAAGCCTGCACTATCCTAGGTAGGAAGCACCTATTTTATCTCAGTACTTTTAATTTTCGTTATATTCTGTTCAGGAAAAGTTGTACTGTCAAATGCCTGGTTGCAAACTTTATTGGAAAAGTTGAATATAGGAGGCCAAATCCTCCATTGTCAGAAGTGTCTTTTGAAATGAAACCTGAAAGTACACTGGATAAAGGTATGCTTGTTTGTTTCATGGAACGTAAAAGATTTGTTCTGGAATCACACTGCTGGTATGATTTTCATTAAAAAAGAAACATCCAAAAATAGAGCGATGGGGCTACTAGTACAGCATGCTATGATAAGAAAACTTTTTTTTTTTTTTTTTTTAGATTTAAAAAATACGAGAATGGCAGAGGAATTGAGGGTTTTTCCCCCCATACCTGGCGGGTCCTGCCGGGCAGGGCTCTGCATTCTGTACCCACCGCTGCCGAAGGACAGAGCCGGTGACGAGATCGGTATTTCCCTCAGCGCTCACTGTACGTGCATGAGCAAATCCCACTGAACCTTCCCTCCACAAAGTTACCGCGGGTCGGGGATGATGCCTGCCTGGCCAGGAACCGCCTCACGTTCCCACCTTCACTCAGAGATCCTGGGTGTTTCCCGACCCTACGGTGACTGCTGCATCTCAGGGCACACGCTCCGCCACCCGCGGCCTGCGGGGCGTGCGCCCTCCCA
>VWZW01006378.1:170057-180512 GCA_013397115.1 Edolisoma coerulescens | reverse complement strand
CGCCGCCACCGAGGGACCACCCAGGGTGGGGGGCTTAGGGTGGCAAACTTTCTGCCCAGATGGACCAGGGTGTCAGCTTCGTCCTTCCTTTCTCTTCAGCATCACGGCCGCAGCTCCATCCTCCCTCGGGTGCGCCACGCGGAGCGGGGGGCGGTGCGGCGGAGCCCTNTCCTCCCAGCCCAACCTATGCTGCTCGGCCGCCGAGCCGCTGGAGCCGGCCGGCGAGTCCGGCTCCGCCCTACGCCGCCTGCGGGAGCACCTGCTTCCCCAGGGCAAGGGGCCGCCGCCCGCCCGCCGCCCGGAGCCCGCCGCCGGCTGTCAGGGACCCGAGGGTGGCAGGGATGGGCGCCGGCCCGGGGCGCACCTGTCCCACCAGAAGAGCTCCTCGCTGCCCAGCACCGCCTGCCTGGAGCAACTGCTGCAGGGCTCGACCGCCGCCGGCAGGATCCAGGAGCAGCGCACAGAGGACGTCGACAGCGGCGCGGTGAGTGCCAGCCCGCGGCGCTCCTCTGCGTACAGGGCCGGGGTGGGGAGGTCGGGCAGGAGGGGTGGTGATCCCTGGGGAGGGGAGAGGAGGCGGGAAGGGAGCTGAGGTAAGGAGAGGCGGGAGGGAGGGCGAGCGACCGCTGGGGAAGGGAGCTGAGGTGAGGGGAGGCGAAGGACGGGCACGGCTGAGTGTCAGCCCTCCTCCCGCTCGCTCGCTCTTGAGGAGTGTCCTCCGCCTAAGGGGGGAAAGGCTCGGGGCCCGCCTGCATCCCGCGTCGGAGCCCTGCGCTCCCCCAGCACGCCGTGACGGGCGGTGTGGCGGCCCAGAGCCGTGGGAGCACCGCTGCATCGGAGGCTGGAGTTAGGCTACCCTCCCTCTCACGCCTTTCCCCAGAGGCCACCTCACACCTCTGTGAGGGCCGTCTTTGCTGGTGTCTGCTCTTAATACATGCAGCAGCAGCTTTTCCTCAGGTAACCTTGGCTTTTTTCCTTGTTTGGTTATCCAGATTTGAATTATTTTGTCTTTTAATTTCTGCAAGACACACAAACGACGACCACTAGTACACATTTAATAGACGGCACGTAATTAATTGGCAGTTACATACTGGGTACTCTCTCATGCAGCTGTCAGTTCAGTCTACAAGACCATCACTCTGGTTGTTGGGAGAAGGCGGTAAACAAAGCCGTAACTCTTCCATATGTCAGTTTTTAAATTACGTAGTGAAGCTACTGTTCACAGGGGCTGCTGAACCTTGGAATAAATTTACTGCAAGAAAAGTGCAAAACATATGAGTATTTTTGGAGCTTGTGTAATTCTAAGCAGTCATCCACCTTTTTCAGGAATAACTGACTAATTCATATTATTATAAGTTGTCTTGTGTCATAACCAGGGAGAAGCGAGTAGCTGAAGTAAAAGTCAGGCTCTTTTTATTGTCAAAATAGGCTGTATAAGTGCATTTGGCTACTGTCAGAACTACAGTACCTATGCTAATGAAGAACGATAGTACTTCTGCAGCGATTTGCAAAGGTACCTTGACGTCAGTGGTATTAATGTCCCTCTGCAGAATTCAAAGGAATTCATCTTTACAAACATGGGACCTAGACCTAACTTTATGTCATGGGGTTGCTTTGGTTATAATCACTGGCCTGAGTGGAAACTACTGTGGTTATCCCTTGTATAACACTTGTAAGGGGTTTAGATCACTGCTTATTGAGGTGAGATTATTGTGACAAGTGTCTATAAAGGGGGCATTTCCCTGCAGTCATGAATCCCTTCCTCCCCAAGCCCCTGGCTCACAAGAATGTATTGCACATTTTAAGTATTTAAGTATTATTGTTTGAGACTACAGGACATTATTCTGCTTTAAAGACTGCTGCATCTAGCAATATGAAAATGTGTGACTTTCTTCAGTGTTGTTCTGCTGTTGTGTTTAGTAAAGAATTGTAAACGTTTATTTACAAAACATGTCAAGTGTTTTTTAGCTGTGAGAGCATTACTCTTGCTTAGAACAAGGTACAGTCATAGCATTTGGAAAGAATACTGCTAGGTCAAATCAAAGTGGTACCCAGGCTTCCTAACACTTGTTTTTAATTAGCAGGATTATGACTGATTCCTCCAAGTGGTTTCTAGTATTAATTTGGGCTGTGCCTGCATATCAAATATGCTGGTTTTGACATTAAATAAAGCTTGGTTGTGTGTTGAAGTTTGCAGAGCTGCTGATCGTGTTTGTTTCAGAGGGATGATCTGAAACAGAATAGGTTTTCTGCTATTTCATAATAAGCACATTCACTGCTTTTCTCAACTCTGAAGTGTAATCTCACTTGGGTTATTAAATCTAGTTTAATTCACCAGCTTCATTGGGTTATAGGCTAGTTGGGGAAATAAGACTCCAACTATAAAGCATTGTTGATTGTCTTCAAGTATGCCTGGTACTCTTTAGTGATCTGTTAGCAGAGCAAGTACCTTCCACTGTGAGCAGCTGGAGTTTCCAGTTCAGTGTACTTCAGGAGCCAAGTCTTGCATGCTTACAGGCTGCACCCCAGGGCAGTAAAGTCCCTGCTAACCTCAGTCATGGCATTTACATCCCTCTAAGGATTTGGGATTACATATATGGTAGCATGACCTTGGAATAACTTGCATTTTTCAAATCCAAGTTTTACTTGCAGTATGTGCTGGTTTTAACAACTGCAGGGAACCAAACTCCAAACAAGCCACTCCCTTTCCCCCTTCGCCTTCTGACAATGGAGGGACAATAAGAAGAGATTATGAGTTAAAGTAACAATTTACTAAAATCACAATAGCCACACCAGTATCAATAGCGAGAAAAGGATACAAAAAGAGGGTGTTCCACTCAGGAAAGGGCATTTATCACTGGGCACAAAAGAAAAAAATGCTTCTCAAAGACAGTGCCTGGTATGGTCTCCAGACAAAGTCAATATGGCCCTGAGAGCTCCGGTGGCTTAATGGTTTCACCTCCCCAGCCCAGTCTGTAAAGAACGAATAAGGAGGGCAAGCAAACGCCCCAGAACCTTGCACCATGCTGCCGCCTCAGGCCGCTCCAATGGTTAGGTTCTGTACAGCCTTCTCTGGTCCTGCCACTGCTCACTCGGCTCTGCTGGGGCCTGGGCTCTGAATGGCTCAGCTGAGCTTGGCTCTGTGCCGCCACTTCTCTCTTTCCTCTCCTAATTTTCCCTGGAGCAGTTGTCTCAGAGTCGGCATTGCTGTCCTTCAGCACCACATCTTAAAGCCACAGCACAAAGGAATGGCAAGGGGACTGATGGTGGTGAAGAGGGGCTGGGTCCACCTGGCTGATCCCAATACCTTCTCCCTGGAGACAGCCAGGCAAGATGGTACACTTCCCCGCCTGCTCCTTGGCTTTTCCTGCCGGGACCACACCCCCAGCGATAATGTGTGTGGTATGGCATAAACAGTGTTAAAAGCTCCATCCCATTTTCTCTGTAACCAGGACACAGCAGCACACACTTTCAGCAGTGTCTGGATTTTCACTGTCCTTCATTGCAGTGTTACATGTCCAAAGGTAAAAAAACCTGTATAACAGAATCATAAAAATGAGATTAGATTACCTAAAAGTAAATCAATATAAAATTGCAGCTTCCTTTAGAATGTATTTTAAATTTTATTGAAATAGAGAGCAAGCAGATGCTACTGCCTCTTTTGGATCAGGACTGTTGAATTTTTTAGCAAATCTGCACACGGAAAGATCTACTACATATTTTAAGAGAGACGGTGGAGAGAAATAAAATCCCACAGTAAGAAAAATTTTTTGTGCTTTCAAGCTGAAATCAGTGAAAAGGAGCATATGTTAGTGGATGGGAAGACTTAAAATATAAGATTTTATCTTGAAATGCAATTTTTGGCATAATCAAGCCATTTAAATTTAATTTGAGCTCATTAAAATGTGGTACAGCGCTATTGCATTGGGCATGGACAGTCTAGCACAGACCTAGTTTTTGCAGCATTGAATAAAGCTTCTGTTGCATTGAATAGGATTAGTATCTTGGTTTGAGTAGAGCTGCACAGTTAAAAGTGTAGTCTTATGCGAACAATACCTATTATATTTGAGCACTAAATACTAACCTAGTTCTTTGCTGAAGACTGAATACTTCTTGGACCTGTCTGTGAATATTTTTGGAAAGGGCATTATAAGTATTTATTGGCAGGAAACTTAGGTTTCTTTTAAACAGTAACTGAAGTGTAAATGTGTGTTTTTATGACAAAGAAATGAACAAATGTGCAACTATACATCATCCTTCTTCCAGTTTCCAAAGCGTATGTGACAGGTTTCCTTGGCTAAACTTTTCATAACTTTCCATATGGCAGCCAATCACTGTCACATAGCTGAGAGCCACATGTGTGCTGCATCCTTGAAGGACTGAGATTATGGTGATGGATACCTCCTGGGGTGTCCCCTGGACAGGAGATGACAACAACACTCCAGGAGCAATGCTTCACAATGCTTCCAGTGTCTGAGTGTGCTGCCATGGCCCAAAGCAGGGAGGCAAGGGTTTTTCCACTTGTCCCTTTTAATTTTCATTTCTGTGCCAGCTAGAGCTTGAATTTATCTGACAGTGCCTGTGTCAGCATGGCCTTTCTCTTGAATGTGAGACATAGCTTTGCATGAAAAGTTTTACGTCACTTGTATTTTGTCACAGTAATTTAGTAAAAACCAGGAGGGTGGAAATACCCCTGTTTCTTAAGATTTGCGGTAATAAAGATCCTACAAGTGTTTCACTGTCTTAATCAGAGAACTTGAGTTCTGGGTATGTGTCATATTGAATCAAGAGTGAACATGAAGAGGGCTTAGGAAGAGGGCTCCTGACTGAAGGGGTGTCCAGCTGCAATCTGACTGCCACAGTGAGAACTCTTGTGGGCACTTCTCTCCAGTGTGTTTTCTTGCAAGATAGTGATCTGATAACAACAAATTTTGTGACTTCTTAAAATGTGTCCGGGTTGATCTATTACACTGAAAGAGTGGACAGGTTCTTAACAGCTTCCCTCAATGTTTCCAATTTTGTGAGTGGCTATGTGAATAAATTGGAGATGTGGGAGAGCACTGAGGTTATTGGAGAGGCAAGATGGGGGCTGGCTAAGGCTGCTGCTCAACCTCTAGGATCTTAGCCATAAGAAAGCAAGTTTCATTAATTTTCTGACACATGTGACATTGTTTCATTAATAAGCAGGGATTGGAAAACAGTGGTCCAGAATATATAATACAGACTGATGAGAGATGAGATGAAGTGAAAAACTGGACATGCATCCAGATACAGGGTCTCTCCCACTCTTACAAATAATGGATAGCTGTTGGTCATTAAAGTTGATGTAAGAGGGTGAACTGTGTGGCACAAGAGGAGGATCTGCAGAAAGGGGAGTTTAGTGACCTGGGTTGTATGAGGAGAGCTTGCACTTTCAGGGCATAGCGCATTGTCTTTTACTGAGATGCTGGGAAAGAGAAAGGAAATCATAGTGAGTAGAAAGGAGTACAGGTTGAGCTGTGAGGAAGCCTGAAGAGAGGGGAATTTGAATTTTGTGTGCAGTGGGATGCAGAGCCAATGAAAACCAGAGTGGCATGTCATGCATGTTTCTCTGCCTATACCAGAATATGTCTATAACTGGTTTAGAGCTATTTGAGTCAGTGGAGTTACACAAGGGAAAAATTTGGCTTGTTTGTTTTAGCTGGTGTGCATCACAGGTAATTGATCCAGCTGATGAAGGAAAAAGAACAAGAAAAGACAAAAGGCTGAAATGTCAATGAAAAGCTACACAGATAATGTCACCCAAGAGGATCTTAATTGCTACTTTAGTTAATTTCACTGAGAAAGATGAAGGCAGTGAGAAAATTTTGAAACTGCTGACTGTCAAGAATTAATTACCTTTTCCTGACATAATGCCAGTACAAAACAGAAGGAGCTGGAGAGAACTAATTTGCACAGGTATTTGGAGCATGATTTGAGAACAGCCTAATTCTGAAAATTAAGAGGGCAATATTTTAGAAAACAGGAGAACGCTTGCTTTTAGGGATGTGGCCACTGACACACAGGGAATTTGTAGTTTAGGCTGAGTCAGAAGACCATGGAGCTTGGTAAATTACACAGAAATAGCAACCAGGAGAAAAAGCTGTTGCTATAATTTGTTTCTTATAAGAAAGCTGTTGAAGCTGATTAAGGCTGTATGTTTCTCCAAGAGGTTTAATTAGACATCTGATTTTGTCAAGGGATGTTCCGCATTGCCCTGTTTTTCCTTTGTATTAATTTCTAATAAAAGGTTAATCTTTCAGCAGTTTGAGAAGTATTAATCTGTTTCTTGTGCTCTGTCAGTATCTGACCAGACTGTCAATTTACAGGATTTTAATACAGTGTACATATATTACTGGAATAGAAATCAAGATATGGCACAATAGAGTTGTATTTAATTATATCTTGAATGACCTCTGCTTAATTAAATAAAGATCTGCAGAGTTTTCAAAGTGAGCTACATGATTTTTCAGAATTGGCCAGTTTGCATTTATCCTCATGTAAAATAGTTAGATATTTTTAAGTGAACTAATAGCAGCTGTTGATTTACTGTTTATCTATAACCTCATTTGAACCTTACTTCTTCTTCTTCTCACCCTTTGCATTTACTGCTCATATATAAAGGTGTTCATAGTAAAATAATTATATTGAGAATAACAGAGGTTTGGAGGATAGGAATTGCAACAGTCCTTGCACTGAAAGATCAAAAAAATGCTTATTTTGTACAAGTGACTCTGTTGCGAAGTATTTAAGGTTCAGGGGTTCTATCTGGATTTCAAGTGACTGTGAAAACTCTTACTTCAGTGTACTTCATGTGTGTGTTTCAAAACCTACTGACCGTGTTGAACTTTTAAAATTTAAAAATACAAATACCTAACCTTGGTTATAGCATTACGCTTTTTTTTTCCCCCAAGAAATGCTGAAAAACGTTCCTTCCCTCTTTTTGAAACGTTGAATGCAGAGAATTAGTCACACCAGTAAGACTTACCATCAGTTACTGTATTTTTGCAAAGAAAATTACTTTCTAGTATTTTAAAAAAATATGACTAAAACAGTTTTAAAACAGGCACTATGTCATTTAGCACCCAGCTTTATAGGAAGTTCTAACTTAACTGGTTTGTCTTGTGTTACATGTTAAGAAATGAATAGACCCAAGTATCCTTTTTTTTTTTTTTTTTTTACTTCTTGGATAAATTGCTGGTCTTTGGCAAGATGCCTGAGTACTCACCATTGATCTGAAGACTAAATTTGTCTTTTCCTCTCTAATCTTACCATCTATCCTAGATCTTGGATATAACAAGTGTTACCTTCTAGGGAATTTTAAGAGGGTAGCTATAATGTAAGCCCTGAAGCTTTTAAGTTTAAAAAGGAAATATTTTCTCTTCCTTGTAAAAGAAGGCAGAATTACCGCAATTTTTATCTATGGTAGACTTAATTTATCAAAACGACAAATTAGATCACCTTTAGTCCAATATGGAGGGTCTTTTTATGTGGAGTTTGTGTTCTGCCCAGTGTATGTTCCATTCAGTGTATTTCTGTAAAGGTGAACTGATGACAAACTCTAGCAAGTGCACCAAAAATGATCTTTCTGTATTTGTATATATTGAAGTCTTATGGGGCAGGTGATTGTGCTGGTTTGAAGGTAAACTAGTGGGAGAAATTAACCCCTCACAAATACCTTGTGAGAGATTTCAAGTCATAGTTACAATTTAATAGGAAAATTACCATTAAGGCAGAAAGTACAGAAACACTGGCTTAAACTGACAAAGTCAGAGTACAGCCGGGCCCCTGTTGATCAGGTGTGTTGGTTCTAGTCCAGTTAAGCAGTAGCTGCAGTGCTGTTGAAATGATGGTTTTGGTCTTGTCGAAAGCAATGGTCCTGTGGAAATTTGGGTTCCCCCTCTGGATGCGCATTGGTGGTGGTTGTTCTCCCAGTCCAAAACCCCAGATTATACACAGTCAGATTCAGGCGGGAATGTTCAGTACCTTCCCCAGGGCAGGGAGTTCCACAGTGGAATGATAAAATCCTCTGAGTCATGGGATATTTTGGGGAGTCCTTGATGACCTAGGTTGGTACAACTGCCCATTGGGGCTGTTGAGCCATTATGGCCCATTGGCAGAGGTGACCGCCTTAGGCTGGGTGCAGTTATCACAGCTGAGTTAATATGGGAGGACAAAGAAATGCTGCCTTGCCACTCAGGGTTTAACACCCAGCCTGCAGCCTGGCGGGTCGGGTGTGCACTGAGCAGCTGTTGCAAATGATCCACCATTAACAGTTCATCAGGAATAATGTAGATGGGCATGAAATACATAGTTTGGCTTCTCCAAACTAGCGGCACTCTTTCTCCTGTAACCGCGACGGTGACTCATACCTTGCCAGCAATCCAGAGGTTTCATATTTCAAAGGCTTAGGAGCGATGGTATACCACTACTGTGAAAACATCTAATTTTGAAGGGTTCAGACTCAGTGTGAGAAGTGAGATGTGAGATCTGGGGATAAAAGTATTGCAGTATTGCGATTTTTGTCAGTAAAGGTACCTCATATTTCATGTGAGTGACTTTTTTGGTGAGGAGGAAGACTATGTCTTATTAAATCAAGTAATTAATAAGGATAGTAAGCAGTCTTGTTCCTTTGTGCTCTGCTTGGTGATTGCCTTGTCTTTGTAGTCATTTGACCAAATAAAATCATAGAATCACAGAGTGGATTGTGTTGGAAGGACCCAAAGGATCATTTTAGTGGCTTATAAGCTGACGGATATAAGTACTGTTACATGGATAATTTGACACAAATGGATTTTTTTTATAGTTAGGATAATACATTCTGTAATGTATTGAATTAGCAGGATTAGAATGTATCAAGTTGTCCTAGTTTTGGCCATGGACGGAGTTAATTTTCTCTCGGTTCCCATGAAGGGTTGCAGCTTGGGGCCCTGCACGCACCCCTGGGTTGTGGTGCTATACCACTCATATGGGGGACAGGATTAAAGGATTTACACTTCTGCGAAGAAAGGGGATGTGGCTTGGCTGGAAGAATAAGGCACCGCATGGAGGATTGCTGCCATTTTGTTCCTTTTTTCTCGGGAGCAAGCAGTGAATGCAGTGGTGGGGCGGCTCCAGCTCTGACTTCAGTGCAGTCACATCGGGTTGAACTCAGTGAGCATTTTGCATGTAAGTCACCCTCTCCATATAGTATTGTTGCTTGTTTGTTTTCTTACCACATTGCTGTTTTCCAGTAAACTGTTATCTCAACCTATCTCTGCCTTTTGTCCCTCTCTAACTGGATGCATAAGGCTTAATTTCCAGCTGGGTTTAAACCAATGTTTAAACGAAGGGTTGAGGTAACAGATCTGTTCAGAGCTGGTTTTGACCTAAGCATTGCTGCATTAGGTACAGAGCCTCCTTGTTACAATGTTGCNCCTTTTTTCTCGGGAGCAAGCAGTGAATGCAGTGGTGGGGCGGCTCCAGCTCTGACTTCAGTGCAGTCACATCGGGTTGAACTCAGTGAGCATTTTGCATGTAAGTCACCCTCTCCATATAGTATTGTTGCTTGTTTGTTTTCTTACCACATTGCTGTTTTCCAGTAAACTGTTATCTCAACCTATCTCTGCCTTTTGTCCCTCTCTAACTGGATGCATAANCTGGGAATTCATTAATAATTGTACTCAGTTTGGAGGGAGGAAGAGGGGAGGGTAATGCAGTAGCCTATGGGCGAATTAGGACAGAACAAGACATAAAAACATGCTCTACAGTGCAGCCAGGGAGAATGGCCCTTCCTGGATCTCTGGTAAAAATTACCCACAGAGACTCAGGTGTGACCCTTCAGTTTCTGGAGTCAGGGATACAAAGGATCCAGCCTGCTAACCCCAACTTAAAATGAGATCCTTGCAGTTTATTGAAAAAGTTTGAGCTGCTTGAGAAGTGGTTTGTACCAAAGCACAGCTCCTCCTGGCATCCTGACTAGCAGTGCTAGGCTGGATGTTCGAAGAGAAATTTCCTTACACACATCATGCCACTGATACTACATGGAGTAAGTGGATTGCTCTGACCACCCAGTGAGCTCGAACAGGAAACCACCATCGCTCAGATCTTGAAAATTATTGTGCACTGCCCCGAAGGTGAAAATTTTGGATTATTATCAGGAGAGGAGAAGGAAAAGATGACATGTACTGAGGATGCTCCACCACATAATCAACTACCAGAATATGAAAAGCAATATGCCCTATTGTAGGAGTACATCAAAAATGGAAAACTATGTTATGGAGTCCTACATGGCAAATCACAGAAGCTATGGAGGGACAAGGTGGATCAAGTTAGGTTGCAGAGCTGAAAGCTATCCAGCTGTCTTTAGATATTGCTGAATGAGAGAAATGGCCAGTACTCTACCTCTACACTGACTTGTGGATGATAGTAAATGCACTGTGGGAGTGGCTGGACCGA
>VWZW01006378.1:33261-169948 GCA_013397115.1 Edolisoma coerulescens | reverse complement strand
TGAATTGTGGCAAGACCCAGGTAGAGAAGCTGTCTGTAAAAGCACGTCATGTAGATGCACACGCACCTGTGAGCTGGGCTACTGAAGAGCATCACAACAATGGACAGGTGCATCAGGCTGCCAAGATTAAAGTGTCTCAGGTGGATCTGGACTGGCAGCATAAGGGTGAATTATTTCTTGCATGATGGGCCTCAGGTTATCAGGAAAGAGAGGGAAAAAGAGATGGGCTTGTGATCAAGGGGTGGGCTTAACAATGGGCACTATGTCTCAGGTTAACCATAAATGCGAAACATTTGCTGCAATCAAGCAGACCAAGCAAGTAAAGCCCCTGTGGTATGGTTGAAATATAAATATAAGGAGGCCTGGCAGATTAATTACATCACACTCCCACAAACCTGCCAAGGCAATTGTTAAATGCTTACAAATGGTGTAAAGAACCACTGGATGGCTGGAGATGCACCCTGTGCCTCACACCACTGCCCGGAACACCATCTTGGGCCTTGCAAAGCAAGTCCTGTGGGGACATGGCACCCCAGAAAGGACCAAGCTGGACAATGAAACTAATTTTAAAAATGTCTTACAGAGACATCAGGCCCAGAGAGCACGGTGTTGAGTGGGTATCATATTCCCTGTCACGCAGCACCTTATGGGAAAGTTGAATGAAACAATGGACTGTTAAAAACCACACTGAAAGCAACGGGGGGTGAGACCTTCACACACAGGGATCTACATTTAGCAAAGGCCACCTGGTTAGATAACACCAGAGGCTCTGCCACTTCAGCTGGCCCTGCCTGGTCAAAACGTCCACATACTGTGGAAGGGGATAAAGTTCCCATGGTACATATAAGAAATGAGTTTGGGAAAACAGTTTTGATTAGTTCTGCCTCCCATCCATGGGATTGTTTTTGCTCAAAGACCTGGGTGCACTTGGTGGATAATGCAGAAGGTCATGGAAAGATGATGTGTACTTCAAGGAGATTTGATTCTTGGTTGAGAACACTCTGTAATGTTGAATTGTATTTGTAATATTGATTGCTGAATGACTCTACCATTATATGTCATAACTACTATGGACAGTATGGGGGTGGGAGATGCTGGAGTGGTTCTTGGAAGATGTTTTTACAGTTGATATCTTGCTACCTCCTTCTGACCTTAATTTAGGTAATGAGTTTGGTTGTTTTTTACGTACAAACTGAACTCTCTATAATATTTTCATGTTATCATTTAGCAAGACAAAGCCAATAAGAATAAAGAACTTTGATTTTTTAATGAATACTGACAATTTATTCTGGTAAATCCTACCAGTCTCTACTAATCTTCAACTCAGAAATTTCTTAACTAGGGACAGGTTGTATTCAAATTAAGTCACCATTTTGTGATGTGCTAATGCAACGTAAAGAGTTATTTTTGTATTCAAAAGTTTTAAGTAGACAAGATTTAGTAGGAAAAGCAATAAACTACAGAGCAAATCCTGACAGTAAGCAAGACCAAGATTTCTGACAAAAGAAAGTGCAAAGAAAGAAGAGCAGGGAAGGCAAAAGTGGTATTGATAGAAACTTGGTAATGTTGAGACAGGAGCCTTTGTGTGCAGCTTTAGGAGAGTTCCTGCTGGTTGTCCTGAAGGATTTGACAGAGATAGCTGAAAAAAAAAAGAAAAATTCCAAAAGCAAAACCAATTGAAATAAGTTTATAGCTTCACTTTGACCTACACTATGCTTGAGCAAGAAGCAGAAATCCACAGGATTTATTTTACCAATGAATGAGACAGCCAATCTAGCAATGCAGGGTTTTTTTGCAGTGTAGGATACGTACATAAAGACAGGAGATGGATTTCCCATCTACTATAATCTATTCAAAATCTTGTTGCAAGAAATAAATGAAGGAATTTATAGAAAAATGAGAGACTGCTTGCTTTTAATTGATGGGAAAACAGGAAGAGTCTGTGTTTTAATAGCAAATAGTACAATTTATCATTTAATTCTGGAAAACTGATAAAATTGAAAATTGAAAATTCTGCAATACCTTTCCATAGTATGCATTATTAAATCCTGGAAGAAACTTCTGGAAGAAATAGAAAAAAGAAGGACGCCTGTACTTGAAGGTAAATGCCTAAAAATAAGTATGTGGTATTAAAAATGAATACATTGGAACACATTTAGACCAAGAAATCTGATATGATAGGAAAAAAGTATGTACCCTAAACTTCATTGAGCTGTTTTAAAAACAGTAGCTTTTTCAGAAATGTGCTTCCTCACAACTGCTATGATTAAAATCTGATATTGTCAAAACAAAGTAAGTTAGAAGAGATGAGAGGTATTTTGCACATTTTTGTACAGATAAATACAGTCAAAGGATTCCAAACGTGACAATGCTTTTGTTGTTTAAAAAAAGTTTAGAATTTTGATATACAAATAATGTTTTCATATTAGTAACTAATTACTACTTGCCATTGACTTTCCTTTATTGGAAGTGTGAACTCAAAACACTTTTCAGGTATTTTCTTTTTTGTTTGTTTTTTAATGTAAATGTATAGAAAAACAAAAGAAAGGAAAAACCCCAAGCTTTAAAGGGGATTTTTTTCTTAATTCTTACATTAGTATTTTAAAAAGAAACCTTCAAAAGGACCAAACAGCAAAATCAAGGATTCAAATGATCCCTTGGTAGTTAGACTTTCATGAGACATTTGGAACCCTGAACACTGGGACATTTTTATGAGTAATATAAACAGATATTTGTCATATTGGAAGTTCCTCTTTAATTTTCAGACTGCTTTTATCTGCCTGAATTCCTGTTTCTATATGCTCAGATCTTTCTGAGCTTATTTGAAGGTCACAGGTGATGTTGAGCAGCCAGACCAAAGTAGGAAGTCAGATTTCTGCACAGACTGTGAATGGCAGAGCTTGTGCCTTCTTTGCTTTCAAGACACACATCACTCAGACAGTGCTGGGAGTATACTTGTAAAATTTAATTGCACAGGCTCAAGCTAATCTTAGGTTTTTTTGCCTACAAGATAAGTGAAAGTATTTACCTTGGCTGTAGATCTGAATGAGAAAAGACATGGTGTGTGAAGGAAGAAGCTCTGTTATGATCATGTATTTATACATGTGTGCTTCCAGAAGTATTCTTGGGGCTTTAAGGAAATGTAGGAAGAAAAAGCCTTGTTAAAAAGAGTAAGTGGTTTCAGTGGGTTAGTTGAAGTAATTGCATGATCTGCTTCTGATGAGAGCCTGTGTGAACTTTTCTGTCAGAATACTCCTCATCGTCATAAGTAACCTAATAATTTAATAATTGGTTCTCTGTTTGGTGCTTAGGGGGCTTTTTATTTATTTAAAAAACATTTTCCCTCTGCACTTTTCCTGTGCTGTGGTAAATCGGTTTGGTTTGTGTAGATTCCAGTAGCATTAAGGCTCTTCTGTTAACAGGTAATGGGTTTCTGTGGGAGGGATGCTAATCCACATGCTGGGAAATCTGCTGGGAAACTCCCTGAAATCATTTCACCAAGTCTTGTCTTTCTTCTTCAGTTTCTATGGTAATACTATACTTTTCTCATTAATGTCATGTTTAATTATTAAACATCCACTTCTTTATTGAGTATTGTAGCTTCAACAATAAGGATATTGGCTTGGGTTAACCAGCACAAGTATTGCTGGAGGTTCTCTTGGCAGTTAATCCAGCTGGGGCTAAATTTAGCTCCACAGCTGAGCTACACAGGTAGCTTGAAGTAAATCTCAGCCAGCTGCAGCCACCAAGGTGCATGATACCTAAAACTGACACCACTTTGGCCAAGATTAGGAGACATGATTCTGCTTTTGGAAAACTGTACAGCTTATGGTTTAAATCGTAATAAATGCTGCATTTTGCAGCATTGCATCATCCAAAATGAAGTGCAGTACAAATTTACTTCATTAGGTGGAACAGAGTCTCAAAAAGAACTGTCTTTCCTTAAAGGAGCCAAGTCTTCCTCTGTAGAAGCTTTAATTTATGGCTTTGACTTCAGCCTAATATTATGTACATATTTAAACAGGTACATAATTTTAATAATAATAAATAATAATTTTACTTATGCAGTATGAGTGAGTACTTTTGTACCATTTGAACTTGGAAACTAGGTAACCTAATTACTTCTTTACTAACTAACCTAACCTAGTTCAGATTTATTCCATGGAGAGATTTTTGTCCCTTCCACATGTAGATTTTTTAAAAAATAATTAAACAAGTGTGCTTGTGCATTCTTATAATAGAATCATCTAGGGTGGAAAAGACCTTTGAGGTCATCAAGTCCAACCTATGACTCAACTAGACCATGGCAGGGAGTGCCATGTCCAGTCTTTTCTTAAACACTTCCAGGGACGGTGGCTCCACCACCTCCCTGGGCAGCCCATTCCAATGCCCCATGAACCTTTCTGTGAAGAACTTCCTAATGACAAACCTAAACCTTCCCTGGCACAGCTTTCAGCTGTGTCCTCTGGCCCTAAGACTGTGTCCTCTTGTCCTATGTTTACATGCAGAAGTATGCATAAGGTGTTTGTCATTTGTGTACATCAGTGCTACAACAAAAGAAACTTGAGGCTTCACTGCACTTCAGTAACATGGCATTGGAAGTCCGTGTCTCTTCTCAGTGGCAGTTTCATGGTTTTATCAATTATTTTCTGTGCTGCTGTCAAACTCTGAATCTGAATATCTTGTGCGATCACGAAGGGAAATGATTTATCATAGAACTGAGGAGTAAGAATGTATGCCCCGTATAATGGCAGGAGAGCAGTGACACGTACCACCAGATTTCTCTGCCTTACACAAAGGCGATTGCTGATGCTATTGTGTAATTTAGGTGTCTGTGTTTCATGCGTGTACTGTGTTTATTTAGCCCTGGTCCTATAAGGGGATTAGCTTAAAGAATGAGGACATTCTGGCGAATCCTTGTTCTGTTTGGGATGAAGTGTTCTGTTCACCAGTAACATATTAATGTATCTCAGGTATAGTGGAGGAGATGCCAGCAGCATATTGCCCTGAAATGTAAATTAATATATTAAAAATATACAGTTGGGTTGCATTTAGTGGTAAAATAGTGCCGTATCATGCAAATGGAGAAACTGATTAACTTGTTGCCTTTCTGGATGAGGGACAGATGACATAACTTTAAGATTGCCTAGATTCAGAGGCTCTGTGGACAGTGACACTCCAAATGCTGTGAGTAATTGGACATGGAAGTAGAAGGTTGCTTTTTCTGTGTGTCCCTGAGCAGATGGTCCTGTGGATGAAGGCAGAGGACTCTTGCAGCAGCTTTCTTAAATTAAACAAGGAGCAGGGAGAAGAGCTTTGCTTTCTGCTTCTCAGAAACTGATCTCATGAGAAGAAACTGTGTTAAACAGGCAGGTTTTAAACCCACTCTTCATATATATCTATAAAAAATGAAAAATCTGTCAGTGGTTCTAATATAGTAAGGAAGCTCTGAGGTGGATGCCATGTATTTTACCAGTTAGCAAGTATCTCACTTCTGTAGGCAAAATCCAGTGGTTGTAGTGATGGCAAGTTTTTCAGCCATTGCTTTACTGTCTTGTCTTGTAGCATGTTTGAGGGAGATGGAGATCTGTTGGAGCAGTGATACATGTGAATAAACTCTTATTGTTTCAGTTGTATTTAATTGTATCATTATGTAATTGTTCTGAAAGAAACACCAATGTGTTATGTAAGTTATGCTTGTTCATACTAATTATCTCTTTCATTAAACTAACTAGAAGTCTATAAATAATTCTTTAAGAGTGGTTATAAGTAGCTCTTTTATGTTGCCTGTCACTTGAGATTAATATCAGTGAAATTAAGTACTAGTTACTTGTCAGAGGAGAAAAATTGTGGATTTCTAGAAAATACTTCCAACATGCTTTTCAGCAACCCTACAGCATAACCCAGCAGACTCTTGCCTAGTGACTGAAGAGGAACACAATACTAATAGTAGTCACTAAACCAAGCTGTTAGTCCTTCCAAAGTGTATGCTGCTGGCACTGGAATTGTATTGTTATTTCCATCCTTTCTAGCGAATTAATTGTTTTATTATTTTTGTTTTGTTTTTTAATTATTTTTATGGTGATTTCAGTGGTTATTTATAAGTAAATGACCGTGCTTTTACTGCTAATGTGTACAGTTTCAGAAATGTCATCCTGTACCTTGATGAGCATCAGTAATGAATATTGTAAATATCTGTGTCTTTCAGTGCCAACAGTGATGTTCTAGATAACTGAAGTTGTTCCATAAGTGCCCACTAAAATCCTAAATGACTGGAAGGCTGTATGTGCCTTCCAGCCAGCGCTAGCTAGCCAGATGCCATACTTGGTTACTCCTATGATGAGAAGCTGTTTGATCCCCTGTGAAAAGTGAAAGCAGTCGTAGGGTCTCAAGTACTGCTGCTGTAATTGCTGACTTTTTCTACTGTGTTCCTTATTTATTTTTAAACATCAAAATGGTTATAACAACATCTGAAAGAGATATAAGAACAAAGAGATTCTTGAAGTATTAAGTCCAATTAGAGTACTAGATAAATGAATGAAATGTTCATGAAAATTAAGAAAAAGATCTCATGAGACACTCAAAAGCACCTGAAAAATGAATATATGAAAATAACTTAATCTTGAAAATTTGACTGCAGATTTAAAAATTGATTTTATGCTTATTCATTGGGTTTTTTTACATGGATTCTAACAGAACAAGCAGATTGCTTTCTTCCATTGAATGTTTTGCTCATAGGCACTATTAAGCAACTATTTGAAGCACCAGCTGGCATTTTAGATTCGTAAAGATCTGTGCTTCACCTTACATTTGTATAGGAAATTCATAATAACCATGATTACTAGATAGTGAATGTGAGCTAGTCTAAACACTTTCTGCGTCATTGCTGAAGATTCCCCCTGAAGTCTTTGCATTCTTTTTCTGGTTGGACTATATTTAGTGTTTAATTGCAATATCAGTGGTCTCATGTGAATGGTCCTGTACCTGGATACGCATTTTCTGAGCAAGATTTGTACTGGTAGCATCCAGTCACAGCTTCATGTTATTAGATGAAAGGACTTTCAGTCTCACATTTTCTCTCATTTTCTTTCATGCCTGGGTATTTTCTTTGGACCATGCTGCCCTACTCCCTAATGCCAGTTTTCCAACATGCCATCCTCCATTTACACTTCAATTATCAGGGCTTTTATCCTTGTCTTTTGAAGGTGGTATGGCTGGAGCCAAAGTGAAGTGGGGTTAATCCCAAAAACTTTTGGGTTTTGATGACTGCAGATTTTTGCAGGATGTTCTGGAGGTGTGTATTCATTTTGGTTTGACCTGATCTTTTCCCATGGGAGGCTAACATTAGTCAGTATTTCAATCTTAATATAGTGTTTCTAGCTTAATTTTTTTTCCTTTCTTCTTCAAGTTATTTTTATGGGAGGAGATATTTTATTATTATTACTATTTTCAAAGTATTTGTGTTAGGTGAGTATAGGAAATCCGAATCTGTGCATGTGACAAATACCCATTCTCATTTCCTGTAGAACAGACACTACTTCCTGTTTGGCCAGTTGTAGGTTACTGACCCAGTTTTGCTCACCTTTGCCTCTGCAGAGGGAGATATAAACTGCCGCAGTCATGGTGAGGCCTTGATAAGTCTTTGTGACAGTCACGGATGAATTTTGAAAAAAAACCTGTGACAGGGGAATTATCTATGAAGAATTGCAATAGATTTGTCTGAATGTGCTCAACATGTTACGTTGGAGTTCATAATTGGATACTGATGGCCTGTAACATTTTCTGCTGTGACTGTAAGAATATATTCTTAGAGAACACAGCTAATATGAAGTTTGTAAGACAGTATGGCTTATTCCAATGGTATTTTTGTCCAGGAGCAAGTGACTGCAGAAACAGTTAAACACATCAATTGTTAAAGAAAAATTTATATGAAAAATAATGCTGACAAAGGCAAAATGTGGACTCACAGTTCTCTTGATGTGTATTATTCGAATAAGAATGAAAGAAACTTGGTGGCTTCATATAAAAAATCTGATATGTTTAAGTACAGCATATGGCTGCAAGAAGTCCGTAACTGATGCTCTTGTTGGCATATGTCTAATAGCATTGTTGAAGCACATCAGAAAAGGAACCATTAATTGTAGGGACATCTATTGGAAATGCCTCTGAAATGTGTGATTTTAAAACACAAATTTTAGTCCTCTCCCTGCACGTCAGAGTGTCATCTCTTGCAATGCTCTCTGCTGTGCTTGAGTGTGCAGCTGGCAGCTGCCTGAGCCAGCCTGGTGAGGCTGTGTGAGCAGGAGGCCTGCAGTGTCAGGAGAGAGGTAGGAGGCAGGGCAGAGAAGGTGCACAGGAGAGCTCTGTTACCTTGCTCTGGATGTTAGTGAGCTTGTGTTGAGGGCACAAGTGGGAGACTTGGGGCATAAACCTGGCCCTCTCCTTTTGTGCTAGTGGCTATACTACTGGGAGCTGATCTAATACTGAACGATTATAGCTACAATTTTTTTTTGCTGCTAATTATCATTCAGATTTATGTCAAGATAGTCATGCACAGAAATTACTAATTTTTTAGCATCACTGAACAGAAATATTTCTACGCATTGTTCAGGGCATTCCATCCAATGCATTCCAATACATTATGATCTAGAGATAAATAGATTTGCTATTAATAAAATGGGCAGGTGACACATTGCAGAAAGGCATAGATAGCAACTTGAAAAATTTTATAAATAAAACTCATTTAAACAAAAGGCAGTTTTTAAATACAGTCAAAATCAGTTGTACACCAAGCAATTAGAAATGCAAATGTCATCTCTGTAGGAGTAGAATAGTATTTAGGAAAGGAGAAATTATAAAAGGGATCTAGTAGTCATAGTTAACAAGCAATTCTGCAAGAGAACCTAGTATAATGTTGCAGCAAAATGATCTACAATGACCTTCAAATCTATAAAACTGAATATCCTGACTGCGAGGAGAGTTGATTTCACTAGTGAGTAAGGAGTGGCTGAGAAGGACATGAGAAAATTGCACGCACCTTTTGCATTTTTAGGAAGATGTTGAAAAATAAAGTCTTGGCTTGTCGGACAGTTTGCAGGTGAAGAAAATGCTGATCAGAGAAAACCTGAGATCAGTATGTTCATTTTACCTAAACAAAGGTGGGGGATGATTATAATCCAGGAGAATACATACGGTGTGCTCATCAGAGCACATAGGGTCTTTTAGTAGGTTTTTTTCCTGCAAGATTGCTAGTGGTGAGAGCAGGGGGAAGGGAGACAGTATCTTGCTTGCTTCTGCAACATTATATAAATCTTTAGGCACATCAATCAAGTGCCTTTGGTTCTTGTTATGGAGAAAGGCGCATCTGACTTATTTTTATTAGGTTGATTAGCTTTGAGAACAACCTATCAAGGAGCACAGCAGACTTGCTCTCTCTGTGCACCTCAGGAGGATCTGTTTTGCCCAAGCAATGTGATGGACAGTGGCAGCCAGTATATTTTGGTATGCTGGAGAGCAGCTGACATGCGTGATTTCTTTGTCCTGTGAAGTCTCAAGAGCTGAAATTGCTGGATCAGCAGAAACAGATTCAATTTTACTAGGGGCTGGTGCGTGCCAGGGAGTATGACCTACCTGCTCAATACTGTGCTCTCTGGCCCAGGTGTCTATCAGGTTATTTTTGAAATGAGTCCTGTAGTCCAGCTCAGTTCTTTTTGGGGTGCCATGTCACCACAGGACTTGCTTTGCAAGGCCCAAGATGGTGTTCAGGCAGTGGTGTGAGGCACAGAGTGCATCTCCAGCAATCCAGTGGTTCTTTACATGTATGTCAGCACATAGCAATTACTTTGGTGCTATTGTGGGAGTGTGATGTAATTAATCTGCCAGGCCTCCTCATGTTTATATTTTGACCATCATCCACCATACCACAGAGGCGTTACCCATTTGGCCTGCTGATTGCAGCAAATGTTTCACAGTTAAACATCACCTGGGAAATAGTGTGGATGTTTAAGTCCACCCCTCAGTCATGAGCCCATCTGTATGTTGCATCTCTTACTAGATAATCTGAGGCGTCAAGGGCCCATCGAACCAAAAATAACTCATCGTTAATTTGCCAATATGGCAGGAACTGTCACTAAAGAGAGCATATTGCTTTTAATTTTCTGGTAGCTGATTAAGTGGTGGGCCCTCCTCAGCATGTGTCATCTTTTCCTTCTCCACGTCTGGTAGTCTGATAGTCTGAAATTTTTGCCTTTGGGCCAGTTCATGATGACTTCCAGGATTCCTGGGCAATTGGGATTTCCTGTTTGAACTTGCTGTCTGATCAGTGCAATCTGCTTCCTCCGTGTAGCATCGGTGGCATGATGTGTGTAAGGGACTGTCCCTTTGAACATCCAGCCTAGCACTGGCAGTTGGGATGCCAGGAGGGTCTGTGCTTTGGTGCCAATCACTTCAGAGGCAGCTTGAGTGTAGCAGGTTTCAGATCCCTTTTTTCCTCACTCCAGATAGTAATCCATGTACCGTCCNCGTCTGGTAGTCTGATAGTCTGAAATTTTTGCCTTTGGGCCAGTTCATGATGACTTCCAGGATTCCTGGGCAATTGGGATTTCCTGTTTGAACTTGCTGTCTGATCAGTGCAATCTGCTTCCTCCGTGTAGCATCGGTGGCATGATGTGTGTAAGGGACTGTCCCTTTGAACATCCAGCCTAGCACTGGCAGTTGGGATGCCAGGAGGGTCTGTGCTTTGGTGCCAATCACTTCAGAGGCAGCTTGAGTGTAGCAGGGTTCAGATCCCTTTTTTCCTCACTCCAGATAGTAATCCATGTACCGTCCTCTTCCCAATCCCCTTATCAATGCCCACATCCTGGGAGAGGAATCCCAGTTGCTTGGCTTTATTACCATTCAGTGTCATCTCATGGGCTACATGGTGCTACACCCAACTGAAATCTCTCATCTCTTGCAGCTGACTTGGAGCTAGGAATCGGGTGATTATCTTTAGCCCTGCCTCCTGTTGTGAGTGCTCTACTTCTTCATCCCTCACTAAGTGAACTGATTTTATCTTGGATTTCTTCTGTATAGGAGCTACTGGCATGGGTTGTTCCTTGGTTCACTGGCAGTTTGAGTGGCTCCAGGGCATCTTTCNTACCGTCCTCTTCCCAATCCCCTTATCAATGCCCACATCCTGGGAGAGGAATCCCAGTTGCTTGGCTTTATTACCATTCAGTGTCATCTCATGGGCTACATGGTGCTACACCCAACTGAAATCTCTCATCTCTTGCAGCTGACTTGGAGCTAGGAATCGGGTGATTATCTTTAGCCCTGCCTCCTGTTGTGAGTGCTCTACTTCTTCATCCCTCACTAAGTGAACTGATTTTATCTTGGATTTCTTCTGTATAGGAGCTACTGGCATGGGTTGTTCCTTGGTTCACCGGCAGTTTGAGTGGCTCCAGGGCATCTTTCTCTGCTTTCCTCCTCTTCCCCCTGAGGGTGCTGTCTAGTATGAAGCAGTGTCCAATAAATAGTAGCCAGGGTCCAGGCACATTGTAGAACTTCCTTCCTCTGTGGAACTGCCACACCATTTTTCTTTCAAAAATTCTGCCACTTTAATAGAGTCCTGTAGTTATTCAGGGGTGAACTTCCAAACTACTGGAGGAGAATAGTGATTTAAAACCTGGCCTATTTTTTCTCCCACATTCCATGCTACTCATTACTATCCACCCTTGGGCCAGATCTCTGAATTATCTTCCTAGAAATCTCTTTCCTGACTCTAAACATGATATAGACATCTCTCAGGAGACCTGGTGGGCTAAGGAACAAGAACATACTTTCTTTAACATACAAAGGGACTTCAGAATTCTCAAAAGCTGCTGTAACAGGCCTGAAAGAGGAAATTGAAGTGAAAAGCTGGGGAAAATCATCTTACCCTGTTTCTCTGTCACTGACTTGGTAAGATTATTAATGGACTCCCAAAGGTAGCACCTGAGGTAAGGACAGGAGAGCAGCACTGAACACACATCCCAAATGACCCTCATTGTCCTTGATGTTATCATGTCATAAACTGATATCCCACAGTACATCAGCAAAGCCATCCTGATCTCTCTCCCATTCTGAAAAATACCAGCACGAGGAGCACATACTGCACATACAGGAATATATACAGGTTGGCGTGCCACAGCTTCGTGAACAGACTAAGCAACAATGTCACCAGCGGCTCCATACCTAATACAACAAATGCCTAGATCAAATTGATTTCCAGTCTGCTCTGGGCAGATCTGCTGTTATCTCAACCCTTTGTGCCCCACATTATGCACCACATAAGGCTGTCATTATTCAGGAATGGCACTCTCTGGTNCATAAACTGATATCCCACAGTACATCAGCAAAGCCATCCTGATCTCTCTCCCATTCTGAAAAATACCAGCACGAGGAGCACATACTGCACATACAGGAATATATACAGGTTGGCGTGCCACAGCTTCGTGAACAGACTAAGCAACAATGTCACCAGCNGGACTTCAGAATTCTCAAAAGCTGCTGTAACAGGCCTGAAAGAGGAAATTGAAGTGAAAAGCTGGGGAAAATCATCTTACCCTGTTTCTCTGTCACTGACTTGGTAAGATTATTAATGGACTCCCAAAGGTAGCACCTGAGGTAAGGACAGGAGAGCAGCACTGAACACACATCCCAAATGACCCTCATTGTCCTTGATGTTATCATGTCATAAACTGATATCCCACAGTACATCAGCAAAGCCATCCTGATCTCTCTCCCATTCTGAAAAATACCAGCACGAGGAGCACATACTGCACATACAGGAATATATACAGGTTGGCGTGCCACAGCTTCGTGAACAGACTAAGCAACAATGTCACCAGCGGCTCCATACCTAATACAACAAATGCCTAGATCAAATTGATTTCCAGTCTGCTCTGGGCAGATCTGCTGTTATCTCAACCCTTTGTGCCCCACATTATGCACCACATAAGGCTGTCATTATTCAGGAATGGCACTCTCTGGTTTAGTGTTCCCACTGAGACTCTCCAAACCACGTTCCGCTCACTCAGTCCTCCTCCCCCTACTCACATTAAGTCTACTTCCAGACGGGCTTTAGGAATGAATTAGAGCGAGAGAAATCTATGAGCCTCCTTAGAGCAAAGCCCTGCTGCTGTGTGAGCTGCAGGATGGAAATGACTCTCCAGCTGTTGATCCTGTGCACGGTAGGCTTCAATCCCATCACTGTCCATGGCCCTGGTGTGTCTCAATCTGGTGGCAGTCACCTGAGCCTGCAGAGTGATTCTGCATGCTTTTTGTCGTTAGCTTAAAATAATCTGTATGTTTGAGCAGGGCTGATGCATGTGTCGGTGGAATCATAGCTGTATGCATCCAGTACTGGAGACAGTTTGGGTAGCACTGCTGGTTTCTATGCAGTGTTTCATAGTTAAAAAGAAGGAAACATATTTTAGTTTAAGTATCAGTTTTAGTCAATTCACTGTTTGATAATGAACTTCCAGAACAGCTAATCTGTAGGGGCTGCATTTTAATCAAGGTAATATTGCTTTTAGTATAATGTGAAGCACACATAAGATTTTTCACCTTACTGTTTTTTCCAGAATATTAGCAGGAATATTAAGAGGCTTTACTGATCCCCTAGGAATTAAGATATCTTATAGTTTAGCTAGAGTCTATAAATGTATCAAAAGTTTTTATTTTCAAACCTTTGTTGTTTTCATTAAGTGTAAGGCCCATTGTTCAAAGGGAAATCAAGATGGATTGAATGTTACTGTTCCTGAATTTTGTATATTAACTTGGGGGAAATAGTTGGAGAATATTTGAAGGTGAATCAACTGGAAGTTCTTCTGAAGGCATACAGAATCTTGTAAGGTGACTTTAATTCTGTGTGGACTGGCATTTAGCAGCAACACTTGAAAGAAATATTGTGCTATTACTAAAAAAGCACATAAAGGGAGTGCATCCAGTATAATGCATCACTGGTATTCAGTTGTTCCCAAACTACCACTGTCCCTGCATTCTTGCTGGCAGAAGCAGTGATTGCAGGTTGTGTGCACTTAGCCATAGATGTACTGTGTAAATGAGGAGCAAACTTCTTCTGGTGGGCTGATGGGGCAGTTTTGCCTGAGGTTGGTTAAAGAGCTCTTGTAAGGAAGCTAACTGGTTGTGACTAAAAATACAGAATCACTTCCAAGGGTGAGTTCATGTTAAGGGAGGTGAAGCACTGGGTTAACAGATGAATTTTAGGTTCAGCCAAGAATGTCCTCTGTATACTGAAAATTGCAGTACACTTTTATGCACTGCTTGGTTCTTGCACTGTAATTGGCCTAATAATTACTGAGTGAAAATCTTATTCTAGGTCTAGTTCATACCGAGAACTAATAAGGAGGTGGGGTTTGCTAAGATAAATGAAAATTTGTTCAGAGTGTGAAAGTATAACAGTCTGTGTTTCTCAAGAGGGTGGAGTTTTTTTGATGTCTTTGGTGATTTAAAGTACCTTTTTAATTAGTATGTAATTTAACTTTTTACTCTCTGAAATCTGGTAAATTCTGTACTACCAAGTTTTATTATTCGTCAACTGAAATGAAATTGTTATTCAAAAAGATCAGCTGGCACAAAAAAAGAAAAGAAAGAAAGAAGGCAAGTAACCAGACTGCTAAATGAATAAATAAAATTTATATTACTTCAGGTTTGCTTCAGCCTACTTAATAGTTTTGTGGACATATCTGTTTTTTTAAAATTACCAGTTACTATAGACGTTCCTGGTAGCAGTCTGTGTGTGTTATCACAAGATTGGCATAGAACTGAGGAATTTCCTAAATAGGAATGGTACTTACCTTAAAGATAAACATATGAACAGAGGTGGAAAACCCACACTTTTCCACTTAAGATGAAACTGGAGTCCAAAGTACAGAGAAGACCCCAGGGCCATTCAGGAAAGGAAATTCCACTTTGTGAGAAAAGCCTGGCAGAACTTTGTTCACTTTGATTTTTTTTCTTGCTGTTAATATTTTGAAGTATTTTGGTCTAGAAGCATTGACCATTTTCTGTGCTTGAATCCTTTTTCTCCAAAACAAAGTTTGCTTCCATAGGACATCAGCAGCTGCCTTGGGGTCTACATCAGCTGAGGAAACAGGGCACTGAGCATCACATCACTGTCTCAGCAGCTTGTCTGTCTATCTAGTTTGTGCTGCCTGAAAGTTGGAGCAGAGTCCTTTCCAGGCATGTTTATGTTCTATTCATTCGTACCATGGCCAAGAGTTACAAGCAAGTTTTAAATTTCTTTAGGTTGTTTTGTATCCATTTCCGTTGTCGGTTAATTTATTTGTCTCTACTTTGTTTTGCTGGGTTTTTAAAAAAAGTTTCATTTTTCGTTGCATAGCTGCATGATGAGTTGCCTTCTTTTTTAAGAATCGTCTGCCAGACCTGGCTCAAATTTGAGAGAGCAATATGAAAGGAACATTAAATGTGTTGTTTTTTACCAGGAAGATGTTAGGACAGCAAAGCTTTTCAGTGTTCTTACCCGCTTTTCCAAGAGGCTTAGGAAGAGACAATCTTTTGGAAGTGTTCCTCTAGAAAGTAATTATACTCCTTGGTTGATCATCATTTTTATGTAAGAAAACAGAAGAAAAATAATAACTTTGTAGGGGAGTAGTTGGCTCGATTTGAGGTCATTATGTGCTAGTAGTAAATCATGACTCACCTCTAGGGAAAGGAGGAGCTATTCTAAACCTCCCTTTAAAACAAACAAAAATGTCAAGCCTCTTCTGTCCCTGTTCATGTTTAAGCGGACTTGCAACATCTGTGTGGTGAGGAAAGACTGAATATGACTCTGGGATTTTTTTTTTTTCCCCCGTGATACCTATTTTGTGAGTGTTAATCCACTGGGTGAACCATCTTTCTCTCCAGCCTATACACAGAGGCAGCAGTGCACTGAAAAACATTCATCCCCGGAGAGACGTTCACAGCCTTTTCATCTGGATCAGCCTTTGTCATATACTTAAAACTTTAAAAAAATTGCTTCAAGATTCAGACCTGTTTACTCAGGAAGGAAAAGTTTGACCAGCATATTTAGAAAATGGGAAATGAAAGCTTTGTAGAGCAATAACTGTGTTGTTGAGCAACAAGTTTTGAAGGCAGTCCCACTTTATCAGTTTTCATGCTGTATAACCCTCCATTTCTTTTCTCCCTATAGGAGTGGAGTGGTTCTTTTAAAAGTCATTAGGCTGCTTGAATAATTACAGTTTGCTTATTGCAGTTTTTACATATGCTCAAAACCCCAAGATATGGAAGGTGTTCAATGTAAGTAGATAATCTGAGCACCCTGCACAGATTTTCTTCAGGAAATAGCGTTGTCTGTTATATACTATTTACTGTTATTTATTTATTTATTTATGAATTACTTTCCGGAAAAGTATTCTCTTCAGACATTCATCTGTTGGTTGACAGTCACCTTTCTATCTTGTAACCCTTTGCGAGTCTTGCTGTTGAGGAGAGGGACGTTTCTTAAGACTCCTGATTTTTCTGGACACATAGATCAAATATGATTTATGTCAGGAATATCCTACTTTTGTAGAAAGGAAAATAATAGAATACTGTGCTTGTAAGATGACTTCTGACAGCACAGGTTTTATAGCATTTTCTAAGAGCTGTCAAATGTTACTGGCAAATAATGAGACTGCAGTATCACTGGTATTTTTGTAGTTTCAGCACTGCTTAGTGATTTTGTGCGGTAATTGGAATGTAATACACTAAGCATCAAGTATTGTTTGTAAAGATGAAAATGTTAAAAATGAAACATTTATGGGCACATATTAGAACTATCAATTTTAATAAGTCAATCAGTTTTTTATTTTCTGGCTACATTTTTCTATGCTTCTAATAAAATGCTTAAATATATTTATCAGAAGTATTTTGATAGTTGGTAATTGCATGAAAATGACAGTATGATAAAATGCAGCATGTTAGGCAACTGTGAAGCTGATTTTTATAGTATTTAAAAGACTAAAGCATAGTAATAATTTCAGTCAAGCATTCAAAAATGAGTTATACTATCTTTAGGTACAAGGTCTTGTGTTTATATTTTTTGCTTCTTGTGGTATCATGCCATACTTCCTAAAGACACATTAAGTAGTTTGAAATGAGCTGGGAGTTCTGAGATTGATACTTTTTTATAAATCCTTTACTTCATCTGGTTTTAAAATGGCAGTAGGGAAGCAAATGAGAAAAGGAGGTCAGGAAGAGAGAGATGGACAAGGTTAAAGCAGTTAAAAGCTGACATGGAGAATATGTTACTTTCTTACCTTGTTGCAGAGTTCCTAGAAGGTGCTAAAATTGAAGTGCTTGGACTGTGATTTGCACTGGTGCCACAGGGTTCATTGTTCCAGAAAAATTCTGTCCTGAAAACATGGATATTCACAGGACTTCTCTAACAATAAAATAACATGGTGAAAAAAAAGTTACCAGTTGCCAATTACTCATCAGAAAGTGAATTTGAAAGAATAAATTTGAACAAGCATTTTATTTTGGCCATTCCTTGCTTTGAGAAATTTATATAACATTGAAGTCTTCATAGGTATCTGATAATTTTGACAGAAATATCTAGCAGTACACATTTACCTGATACTCTTTTTTTCTAGCTTAATGTCTTCAGCTAACTATTCCTGATGGCTTTTTTTTTTAAGTTAGTATTATACAATGAGTAATGTAATTTTTTATACTCTTCTCAGTGGGAAATTATTAAGTTTTATTTGATATAGAGATAATTTTATGTCATTCTCCTATTAGTACACCCAATGGCATGAATTAAAGTAGTTCTTAGTACCAATTTAAAGGCTTATTTCTTTGAAATAGGAGACCTTGCAAATTGAGGAAAGTGTATGCATTTCAGTTGTGCATCATTTTATCTGGTAAAGCACAAAGTTACTAGAAAATGCTTTTCCATGAGAGTGTTGCAAGTACATTAAGAGGTGAAGAAAATTCCTAAAGGCATCTGTAGAAATCTGTTTGGTTTAGATAATCATTTTCCAGTACCATTATATAGATTCATAATAGTTGGCTATGGCATGATGCCAAAAGATTTGGGTTGTGCCCTCTACTTTATTAAGAGAATGCATGTCCTCCAAAGTTGGTTGACTACTGAATGCTGTCCAGCTCAACCCTTGATTTCTGTTTTCTGTGGGAAAATATATGAATTATTGTAACTGATGAAGTCTTTCCTGCATTATTCTTCTGTTCTGTAACATTAAACTTTTAGATTCCTTAGAAAAACACGTTGGGCTTTTTTCCAGTATTTCTGAGTTCTGCATTCCCCTGCATAATTTAGATTATTAGTATTAAATTATTGTTGAAATTAATAATTTAACCATTATGTGAATTACAGGTATCATGGTCATAAGTGATAATCTCGCAGCTTGCTTCTTGTAGCATAGATATATTTAGTTGTTATACCCATCTTCTAGTCAAACCCATTATATGCTTCTCTTCCCTAATTAATGGGATTTTTTTTATTTTCCAAAATGTTTCAGTTGTCTCCAAAACTGCTACAAAGGATGACTGTACTGCTGTTTCCCAAGTTGTTTTTTGCTTGTTTTCTTTTCTTGTGTGTTTATGTTCAGTGCTGCATCTTCTAGTGCTAGAAAGAATGCTTCTTCAATTAAAATTCTTTTTCTGAGGAGAGGTGGAGGGGTGTCTGTAATAGAAGGGTTAGAATGTATGGAGCTCACAGCTGGCAGTGACACAGTTGAGAGCCTCTGGAATCATGGGGCAAACATAAAATGAGGATGTCATCATGAGAGCCTACTTTAGACCTCCTGGCCAGGATGATGGTGCTGATGATTCTTTGAGGAACTAAGGGACTGTTCCAAGTCAACTGCCCTTGTCCTTACGGGGGAATTCAACTTGCCAGAAATTACCTCAGAGTGTCACACAGCTGGTACAACACAGGCCAGAAGATTCCTGAAAAACTTGGATGACAACTTTATGGAACAGATCCTTAGGGAGCTGACTCGGAAAGTTGCCTTCTTTGATCTACTGCTTGTCAACAGAGTGGATGTCATGAGTGAAATGGAGATTGGCAACCGTCTTGGCCACAGGGACCACAAAGTGATGGAGTTGAAAATCTCTGTTGACAGGAGGAAAAGTGCCAGCAAAACCTCAACTCTGGCTGCGAGGAGAGCAGACTTCAGGCTGCTCAGGGAATTATTACGATTCCCTGGGAAAATGTTTTTGCGGGTGCTGGGGTCCATCAGTGCTGGTCACTTTTACAACATCGCCTCCAAAGGGCACAGAGTAGCAATTCCCAAATGTCGGAAGTCAAGCAGGAGGGGCAGACGGCTGGCTTGGCTGAACAGAACAGGAATCTTCTCTTGGAAAATAGGCAAAGAAGGAAGCTGTAAGCCCAGTGGAAGCAAGGTCAGGTGACATGGGAAGAATACAGAGATGCTGCTTGCCACTCTAGGGAGAAAATATGTGTGGCCGAAGATCAAATGGAGCTGAAGCCAGCCAGAACTGTGGGGGACAATAAAAAGAGTTTTTTCAAATATGTTGTTAATAGGAAGTGTTAAAATAGCATTGACCTGTTACAGGATGAGGATGGTCACCTCACAAACAGGGACATGGGCAAGGCAGAAGTGTTTAATGCAGTCTCTGTCTCCATCTTCAACACAAATGATGGAACAAGACGATGTCTGCCCTGACCTGAAGGATCGTGACTATGAGAATGATCAATTCTTGGGTAGCCCTGAAATTGTGTGGGATCTGCTGTTCCAGCTGGCTCCCTAGGAATCAATGGGGCCTGATGGGATTAATCCAAGAGTCCTTAAAGAGTTAGCTGATGACACTGCAAAACCTCTCTTGATGATTTTTGAGTGGTCTTGGAAATCTGGAGAGGTCCCAGCCGACTGGAAGGTGGTGAATGTTGTCCCAATTCCAAGAAGGGCAAGAAGGACCCCAGAAACTACAGGCCTGTCAGTCTCACTTCAGTGCCTGGTAAAATTATGGAGAAGATCTGAAAGACCATGCAGTCATCAGTCACAGCCAGCATGGCTTCATGAGAGGAAAGTCCTGCTTATCAAACCTGATTTCCTTTTATGACAAGGTCACCCATCTTATGGGTTCCCTTGATCAAGAGAAGCCAGTTGATGCACTCATTTTGGATTTCAGTAAAGCTTTCAATACTGTCTCTCCCAGTATCCTTCTGGACAAAATGTGCAGTACGCAGCTGGATAAACACTTCATGGGATGGGTGAGCAACTGGATAATGGGTGGGGCAGAAAGGGTGATAGTGAATGGGGTGACATCAGACTGGTGACCTGTCACCAGTTGGATCCTCCAGGCTCCATTCTTGGCCCTGGTCTCTTCAGCATTTTCATTAACAACCTGGATGCAGGACTGGAAGGGATACCAAGCAAGTTCACAAATGATATAAAACTTGGAGGAGCTGTTGACTCCCTCGAAGGCAGGGAGGCCCTGCAGAGGGCTCTGATCAACAAATCAGAGCACTGGGCAATCACCAACCATATGAAGTTCAGCAAGGGAAAGTGCTGATTCTGNTGTTCAGCCTGGAGAAAAAGAGACTGAGGGGAGACCTCATTGCAGTTACAATTCCCTTGTGTGGGGAAGAGGAGGAGCAGACACTGATCTCTTCTCTCTTGTGACCAGTGACAGGACCCAAGGGAATGGCCTGAAGTTGTGTCAGGGAAGGTTTAGGTTGGATATTAGGGAAAGGCTCTTCACCTAGAGGATGGCTGGGCACTGGAACAGGTTCCTCAGGGAAGTGGTCACAGCACCAAGACTGACAGAGTTCAGGAAGCATTTGGACAAATGCTCTTGGGCGTATGGTGTGATTTGTGTATGGTGCTGTACAGGGCCAGGAGTTGGACTCGATGATCCTTATAGGTCCCTTCCAACTCAGTTTATTCTGTGATTCTCTGATTATGTAATATTTGCAGTATCAAGCCAGGGTATATGTCTGTCCTTTTATGTTAAACAGGAAAATGACCAAATGTATCAGAAATGCTCATTATGAAAAAAGAGGGAAGGGAGATTGAATGCGTTGCTGTTTTCTGTATCTAAGATTAAGTAATATTCAAGTGAGTAAAGTTAATGTGGAACAGAAATGTGGGCCCTAAACTGGTCTGGTTGCTAATGGAACCTATTAGACTATGAACAGGAAAAGTTGTATATGACGTAAACTGGTCTTATGTTTAGTGACAGATATATTTGGTGCTTAAACAGGTGCGGGCAAGTTACTTGAACGTGAAAGTATATGGAGTCTTTGAAACTTGAATATGAAATTTGCACTTTAGAGATCTAGCATATTTTGAAAAATGCATGAAGTAATTCAATATCAAAACCAGCAACTTATTACTGAGCATCAAAATAAAAGGCCTATTATTTTGCTAGAAATTTCAAGGGGGCAGGGCAGGGGAAATAGAGATTCATTTGTGTTGGTAAAAATACTCATCACATATGAAAATCATAAAGTGAGATGAAGGTACATGTTTTGGAGGGGGGTTCTGGCAGTACTAGAAACTTGATCAATCTTTTGGTTGGTCTTGAGGACCACAGATGTCCCTGGTGATATTGCTCAACTGGTGGAGTCTGTGTTGCCTTGCTGATAAACACTGTTGATGCAACAGATGGCCTGAGAGATTTGCGCTCTGCTTATTTCACTGAGTAACTTCAGAGGGTGGTTTTGGGTGACTGCCCCTCTTCCCCAGAGGGCAGCTCAGACATCAGGTGTGTCACCTTTTGTCTCTTGTGTCTGTACAGAGGATCCAGGGACACTTCTGATGTGGCTGAGGGACAGCATTTTCAGAGGCAGCAGTCCAGTCAGATGAAGACTTTGTCAAACTGCATTAATCTGAAATGGCTGTATCTATTATTATGAACCAGTTTCTCCTGATGATGTCATCATTCACCATGAAATCATCTAGTAATGTCACTGTTCAGTTATGAAATGAACTTAGCAGAATAGTAGAATATTCTTAGTAGAGGAGAATAAAGTAGAAATAAGAAGAACAAGTGAGATGCATGAGTCAGATGTGCTCATCATGAAATATGAAAGTGGAGAGAGCATTGTTATGTAGACTATATTGATGGCTACTTCGCAAGTCATGTGTGACATTAATCCATTGTCTAGAATAGAACATCCATGGAATGGAAGATACTCTGCTTTTAAAAAGATTAAATGTTAAATGGTGAGAACAGAGTGATTTGAGAATCTGTTGATCCATAGTTGTCCCATGAGCTGGTCATCTCTTTTGCTGAAACACTGTGCTGCTTGAGGCTAGGGACGCTTCCTCTTCCTGCCAGTTGCAGGTCTTCTGTCATTTTCCAGATCATGCTTAGAGACAGAAAAATATTCGTAAACGTAATTGTACGAAAGCTGTTTTTCTGGTGTGATTATATTAGGATTAGATACTGTGTAATTTAGGGACTATTATCTTTCTTTGCCAAGTTCCTGCAGAAATGCTGCAGAGCAGCACTGCAAAGCAGAAGTGCCCACATTGCTTCATGAATTTAGCTAATCTGCCTCTGGAGAATAGGCTCCTGTCTCACCTCTTTTATGCCCTCAAAATGCGAAAAATTGCACAGCTGTTTGCATGGTTTTTTTCCCAAGAAACTGTTCTGGAGAAGCTGTCTAAAATGTTACATTCAAACTATTTCTTGAATACTTCTGTTCACCAAGACTGGTTTATTAAAAAATATTCTAGAATGGATTTCCTGTCAGGGAGCCCTTCTGCCATTTTTAAAAATAAATCTTTTTCATGTTTAAATTCTTCACATTCCTGTTGATTTATTGTTGCTCCAAATTTTTCTCAAAATTTATTTTTACTACAGATTACTTAAAATAATCATCATGACTTGTCCATGATTTTTTTGAAAAAGATCAGAATGCAAATATGCTCCCAAGCTGGGTATTTTTGGTGTGAGGGTGGAAGGCTGGTCCTGAGGCACCTATCCTGCTGCACATATCCTAATGCTTCATCACTTCAGGTGCTGCACCACTGTGTCTGGCATTTTCCTCATTACTGCCAGTTTGGAAACAGGTAAGAGCAAACTGAATTAGTGTTTTCTTACTGGAGGATATTCATGAAGTGCGTGATTGAGCTGAGGACTCCTGATGCAGTACATCATACTGCTCCTCATACCATCTTCCACAGTGTTCTAAAACAGTCAGTCACTCTCAGAGAATATATTTTACTGCATCAGGCAGAGCATCTGGCTGATGGGCGCTCTCTGAATCAAAGTCTTACACTATTTCCTAGATCACTCTTCTTGACCTCTTGTGAGAAATAAATGAGAAAAGCATAGTACCCCAATATGATAAGCTGAATATGTAAAGGTAAGGCAGAACCTCCCAGTGGGATCTTTTTAAACAGACAGACAGTTGTACATGGTGGTCCAAAAATAAGTTCAAGCCAAAATAAAATTTTAAAACTTTGCTAAGGAGTGCAGCAGATGAAGTCTGTCTCCTTTGCCTCATCTCCATTGCCATCTGGGAGGGGTTAGAATTTCCTGTCTAGGCTGAAGCTGCAAATTATTCCGTTCTTTGTATGTATCTGGAGGTTTTCAGCTGAAAAAGAAGTTGAGTTCTGAGCTGCCAGTTATATTTTCGAATGTATCCATCTGACTTTGCTGTGTTGCTTCCATTTTCTGTGTTCTTCTTTGCTATAATGGAACAACTTCATTTTTAGCCTTTTGGCCAATTGGCAAAGTGTAATTCTTGCCTTTTGGTGAGTCCTCCTGAACCCTTTGTGCGTCCTCCTGAAACAAGCATTTTGTTTCCAAGGACTTTGTGCAGGTGCATGGAAATTTCTGTTTGATTCCAGGTATTTCAGAATTGTGACCATCACCATTTAAATGTTTTTCTTTAAATAGAAGATTTATAAATTCTTTAGATAGAAGAAACATTTTAATTTTCATTTTAGTGTTTAATGCTCAAAATACCAGTGTTGAAACAAAATGGATGAGTTTGGTGAGTTCTAAGCCAGATACTGAAAAAAATGAGTGTTCTTTTATTGCTGTCCTGTCAGCGTGCTTTATCCTCCCTGACTTGAACTTGCCTCTCTGTATGATTCAATTTTTATTCTAACTTGTCCTGCTGTGGTAACTACAGACTGTGCCAAATCGTCAGTTTTATAAGTGAATCCCTTATGAATATGAAACTGTACCTACTCTGCCATGTGAATTTGATGGATTAGCAATATAATTTACAAGATAAGCTTATTTCTGTAGAAATGATGCAGGTTTCTATACAAAATAAATGAGCTACGGAGGCTTCATGTTTTCAGTACAAGTGTAATTCAATTTGTACTTCTGTAATAGTCACCAGTAAATATAAGAGGTTTTTCAGACAGTCTTTCTTAAATAATGCTTTCTTCCTTTTACAGTCTAGTGAAATCAGATTTTTTTCATAATATAAAACAAAAACCGTAGTTTAAATTTTTAATTCTTATAGCATGCCATTATAAACTTTTTATGTTTAAGTGATGATTGAAGTAGTTGTTAAAGTTGTCTGGAAGGGTATGGGCAATGAAGTCAGAGAAGAAATAAATATTAGAGAAAATTACTTACTGTCATTTTTCTTTAGTTCTTCAAATAAAGACTAAAATCTAATGGCCTATTTTTTCAGTTTCTTTAGCTACCTATATCTTTCCAAAGTCGGAAAGCTCTGTGTTCTATAGTGTTCTTTCAATTAAAAGTCATGAAGTCGCACTAGGGTGAAACAATTAATTTAAGAACCCTCTACTTCAAAAGTTTCTTTTTTCTATTAAATGAAGCTGTAATCTCAGGCCAGTTTAACTGAACTGTAAAGTTAGTCCATGTAAAAATACAGTAATAACATCACTTTCTGAATTTAGTGATGGTGTTATTTTAGTTCTTGAATAATGAAAATTCTAGTTGCTCATCCATGCTCTTGACAGATTCAGTCTCCAGCAATGGTTTTTAGTCTTACTGATTACTTTATGTTAAATTCATTTATTGTGCTGAATCCAAATTTTAGGATCACCGTTACTTGTAGGATCACCGTTACCATGATTAAATGCTAGAGAACATAAGCAGCCAACGTCAACAGCCATCTATTAAGTTCAGTGATCTGATTTTTTTTTTTTTTAATTGGGCCTCCTGCGATACCTTGAATTGAGGGATATTGAATGTCATTCTCACATGAGGAATTTATATTTATAGTGGCAGCTAATTGAGATATGTGAAAAGCTGAGCTTTGATGCTTCAGTGAGTAATTACCTCCTCTTCATACTTAAATTATTTTAAATTTGGCTTGTAAAATGTGTAATTTGTGGATTTACACGGAATTTCAACCCAACCAGGATGAAGAGATGAATCAATTATTCTAGAAGCAGCTGTAGGATGTTTCAAGATCGCCAGCCCTTGTTCTTGTAGGAGATTTAACCTGCCAGATCTCTGCTGGGAACTCAGCACAGTGGAAAAGAGGCAATCTAGGAGATTCTTGGAGTGTATGGAGGAGAGTTTGTCACAGCTGGTGAGCGAGCCTGCCGGGGATAAGGGTCTGCTAGACCTGCTGTTTGGAAACAGAGAGGAGGGATGGGAGATGTGGTGGTTGGAAGCCATCTGGGATACAGTGACCATGAAATAATAGAGTTCTCAGTATTTGGTGAAACAATGAGGGGCATCAACAGAACTTCTACTCTGGACTTCTGTAGGGCACACTTCGGTCTTTTTAAAAGACTGATTCAGAGAATACCTTGGGAAACAGCCCTTAAAAACAAAGGGGTCCAGGAAGGATGGATGTACTTCAAGAAAAAGGTCTTGAAGGCACAGGAACAGACTGTCCCTATGTGCTGAAAGATGAGCTGACAAGGAAGATGACCGGCCTGATGAGCTTTTGAAAGAACTAAGGGAAGAAACGAGGGTGTATCACCTTTGGAAAGAGGGGCAGGCAACTCAGGAAATGTTTAAGGCTGTTGCTAGGTCATGTAGGAAGAAAATTAGAGAGGTGAAAGCCCAATTAGAACCTGATTTTGCCACTTCTGTGGAGGATAATAACAAATATTTTTATAAATACGTAAATGGCAAAAGAAGGGGCAAGGACAACCTCCATTCTTTATTGGGCGTGGGGGGGAATATAGGGACAGTGACTCCTCCACCTTCCTAGGCAGCCCAAACCAAGAGGGTACCCCAGATTGCCAAGAGCATGGACTACTACCTGCTACTGTTTTTTCATGTGGGTACAAAGGACGCCGCAAGCCAAAAAATAGGTAGGATCAAGGAAGGCTATAAAGCCTTGGTGAAAAATATTGGTCCCTAAGTCATGTTCTTATCTATCCTACTGGTTAGAGAAATAGGGACAGCCAGAATCAGATATATAATGCAGATCATTGTCTGGTTTTGTGGCTGGTGCCGTCTAGAAGGTTTTGGCTTTTATGACAGTGGGTTGTGCTTTAATGATGGTGGCCTTTTAGGGAGCAATAGGATCCATCTGTCTAAAAAGGGCAAGGGAATCTTTGGCAGCAGGTTGGCCAGTTTGGTGAGATGGGCTTTAAACTAAAGATCTTGGGGGCAGGATCCAAAGTGGTATTGCTCATGCCCTTGCTTCCTACTGGGGAATAGGTCGTACAAACCAGGACAGCGACAACTGTTCCTTGACTGCCTCTCAAGAGGATCATAGGGCTAAACATATCAAGGATGTTTATGGTTATGGTGAATCCTCTTACATACCTTCTAGAGAACCTGGCTGCATGGTTACCTCTCTGAAGTGCCTGTATACAAATGCACGCAGCATGGGCAATAAACAAGAACTAGAAATCTGTGTGTCTTCGGAAGGCCAGGATCTCATTGCAATTACTGAGACATGGTTGGATAGCTGACATGACTGAAATGTTGTCATAGTTGGCTATGTACTTTTAGAAAGGACTGGTCAGACAGGTGAAGTGGTGGATTTGCTCTTTATGTGAGAGAACAACTAGAATACATTGAGCTCTACGCAGGGACAGACGAATGATTTGAGAGTTTATGGTAAGAATTAGGGGGCAGGCTAATATGGGTGACACTGTTGTGGGTGTTTACTGTAGGCCACCTGATCAGAAGGAGGAATTTGATGGGCTTTCTATGAGCAGCTGGTAAAAGCTTCATGGTCACAGGCCTTTTTTCTCCTGGGGAGCTTCAGTCACCCTAATATTTGCTGGAGGGACAATGTGGCTTGGAACACGCAGTCCGGAAAGTTCCTGTAGATCACTGAAGTAACTTTTTGGTGCAAATGATGGAGGAGCCAAAGAGGAGAGGTGTGTTGCTGGACCTTGTGCTTAAAAACCAGGAGGAACTGGTTGACAATGTGAAGATTGGGAGCAGCCTTGGCTATAAGTGACCATGAGATGGTGGAACTCAGGATCCTGTGTGGAGGAAGCAAAGCAGTAAACAGGACTAGGACCCTTCAAAGAGGCCAACTTCGGCCTTTTCAAAGACCTGCTTAAAGGAATCCCATGGGTTAGAGGTCTAGGAGAAAAGGGGATCCAAAAGAGCTGGTCAGTATTTAAGCATCACTTGCTTCAGGTTCAAGACCAGTGTATCTCTTTGATCAAGCAATCAGGCAAAGGTGGCAGGATACCTGCATGGATCAGCAGGAAGCTCCTAGTAAATTGCAAATGCAAGAAAGAAATTTATGGGATGTAGAAAAGGGAACAGACCATGTGGGAGGACTATAGGAACATTGTCAGAGTATGCAGGAATGCAAGGAAGAAGGCCAAGACCTGCTTAGAATTGAGTCTGCCTTGGCAGAAGGGTTGGACTACGTGATCTCCAGAGGTCTCTTCCAACCCTAACAATTAGGTCATTCTGTGAAAACATCCTACAAACCACATTCACCTGGAAAGTGACATTTTCACAGTATACAGATGATCTTAAAGATCTTTTCCACCCTAAACAATGATTTTGTAAATGTAACTGTGAAAGACAGGAACTTGAACACTTTGCACATGATTGCTCCAAAACACTTTAATGAGGGACTCAAGTAATCTGTAATTGGAGAGTATTTCTCAGAGTTTGTGTAGGCGTCTGTGGCTTACAAAACCAGTACTATTTTAGAACATTTAAAAAGAAGTTCTGCAGGTTTGGAGGCATCCCCTGTCAGCATTATTCATGGCACTTCCAGTACCTGGCAGCAAAATCAAAATGCTATGTAGTTCTATTTTTCTTCCAAGATGGAAACATGGCAGGTTGAAAGCAGCATGTCAGCTGCTTACTGAGTTACCATTACTACCATTTTGTAATTTACAACCTGCTTTTCTTTTTTATTTAGATAGGGGCCTCCAGCACTAAAGCAGTGACTGAGGTTTTTGGTGTGACAAGGGAAAATTCTTTCCTTTCCTCTCTTCAGAATTAAACTCGAGATGCACAAGGAGTTGGGAGGGAAACAGGTGGGACAGCTGACCCCAACTGATACAAAGGGTATTACAGACCGTTTGACTTCATGCTCAGCATATAAAACTGGAGGAAGAAGAAGGAAGTGGAGGACATCCAGAGTGATGGTGTTTGTCTTCCCAAGTCACTGTTAGGCATGATGGAGTCCTGCTTTCCTGGACATGCAGAACACCAGCCAGTCCATGGGAAGTGGTGAATGGATTCCTTGTGTTGCTTTGCCTGTGCTTTGTTATTGTTTTACCTGTTAAAAGGCAGAATTAATGTTCTTTCAGGACTTCTAGTATGGCCTCTTGTTGGCATGGTCTTCTATGGGCCTTTTTGGACTTGACGTGTAGTCAGTTTTTCATGAAGAAAACCCGAGTAACAAGAATTACAGGATATATTAGGTCATATGGGTATATGTTTTGACACTATTTCTTAAACTTGGAACGTACTTAAGCTGTACATAATACTGGAGCACTCTAGGCATCTTGCCCAACAGCTCAAGGCCTAGCCTTTGCTGGAGCATCTCAGATCAAGACATTGACTCTGAAGCTGGTCATGAGATGAGTGGAGGAAATACAGTGTGGGTACAGTGAGTGGGTGAAGCAAAGCAGCAATTGTGAAATCTGGTGATCTTTCCTCATGATTTTTCATAGAGACTTAAAATAACTTCGTTAAATGCAGTGTGGGTAGAAAGAGAATCATAGTAATGATTTAATAGTTGCCTCATGAGAATATTTTCTCCTGTTAACAAGTTTGAAGAGTATTCTCAGCATTGGGTGCATATGAGTTAGCATTTGCTATCCAGTATGAGAAACTCACATAATTTTTTATACATCTTATATGGGTGTATATAGGAAAATTATGGAGAAAAATATTGGAATTTATGGAAAACCATTGCAAACAGAGATCTTTTTGTTTGTTAGTTTCCTGGAACATCTTTAATGTGAGACACTGCTTGGTTATTTACTACCCTGTATACTTCTCTAAAATAATGGACTGATTTAAAAAATTCTGTTTAAGTTACCTTTTTCTTTCTGTGTTTAAAATGGCTTGCAGACTTTTATACAGAAAGAAAAAAAAAGATTACTTAAAGCAATTATTAAAATCAGTACCATTCCCTTATATTTTCTTTCTTCTTTTTATCTGCTGGTTGGATTCAATAACTTGCAAAAGAATGCACTTTTTTTCACTCTCATTCAATAAACTTTTCTGAAACTCAAGAAAATGTTTCTGTCAGTAGGAGCAATGCAGGAGAAGAATATGAAAGAATTAAGCAGCTGCAGATGAAAAATATTAAGACTGTTACTCATCTTCAATCTTAGTTGCAGCTAGCAAATTGGCTAGAAGACATTTGGCCAAGATCTGAGATAATTAATGGTGTTCTGATCTATGTGCAGTGAAGATGAGAATCCAGAAGGTTACGGAGGCTTAGGAGGTGATACTGTAGAGCTGAGAGATTACAGATGTGAATCGTTTAACATGAGTGACTACTGAGATATAACTGAATTAATGCTGACAGGGGAAAAAAAACATGGCACAGAAATACAGTCTCCCCATTGTGTTTAGTTCTCTAATTTGGTGATAAAATTGGAACACACTGGGGTGTAGCTTCCTGACAATTCTTTTTCTGTTAGGCAAGATTTAATGGAAGAAATTAACCAATCTAATGCAATGATAGAGTTGTTGATTTGTTGGGCATCAAAGTCAATAACTGTATGGTACTACTTAATGAGTATAATATTACGTTAGTTTGTGTATATGTATATATGCACTGAAGAATTTCTATGCATAAGTTAAATTTACACTTTGGTTTGTGTCAGTTTTTTAATACTACTGTCATAAATTTTTGGTGTACAAGTTTATGGTTCCTTTTGCATATTCTTGTTCTACTAAAGTGATCTCCAAAATCTTGAGCTTACATGCTTTTGACAGTCACTCTTTTCAGTCTTAACTTCAATTGCACATGAAGAAAAGACCCTTGAATAGCAACTTAAAAAGTTTAACAGCCATTCTGCATCTTTTTTTTATGCCTCAATATATTTGAGTATTGTTTGACTGACAAAACATGCTGATGATTTAAGTTACATGACAAGAGTGTTTCAGTGATTCACTTTGCTTTTCCTAGATACAATTTTAGTTTAGGCATGAGATTTTTGAGGCCTAGTAGAAGACAGTCCTCCTCTGATGGATCTTATTTCTTTATTTTTCACTTCAGATGTCTGTTTTCAGAGAAGTTATTCTCCATTTCCTAATACATAGGGAAATTGCTTCTAATTGCTGAGATGACTGCTGTTTCTTAGCACTCTGCAGAATCAAATCCACATGGAGTATATCTAGGCTACAGTCTATCATTTCGTACAAGATTTAGTCAGTAGACTTTTTCTCAACACATAGACTGAGGCATCTGCTTATATAACTTTCTGCAGAGCTGGGCATTTGTTTAAAGGACATGCAAAGTATCCGCAGTGGACTAAGATTCCACATAACATCAATATTCTAGGAAGGCATTTGATCTTTATTCATGTGTTACCTGCTTTCATCCATACAAGAGAAAGTTGTGGAGTAATTCAGTGTGCTTTTTCTACTGTGTGTACTTTCCATTTGTAAGGCCAACTGTCAAATACATGTTAAGCTTCTGTTACTGTAAATCTAAGGGACAGTGATTGTCCAAATTGTCTTTTTTCCTTCTTAGAAAGGCTGGAATTTTTAAAAATCCGAATGAAATGACTACACAAGAGGTATTGAACTAATATAAGGCCCAAAGCTAGCATGGTTTAGAATGTACACAACAATAGGAAGCAGGAAAAATATATCAGCTTTTCTGGAAATGTGTTACACTACATGTAACTGTGTGAGTGCACATAAGTATGCATTTGTTTGAAATGAGAAATCTTAACAAAGTATTGCTGTTAAAATAAAAGTGCCAAAATAGTGGTAGTATAAGTAAGCCTTACAAAGATTTACTCCATGCTCATGTTTTTCTCTGCATGATGGTATTTCAGTATTTATATTTGAAGATGAGTTTGAAATTCAGTCCCTGGCTGATAGATCTCATAGACTCCAGCTTACTTTTTTGTAAGTGAGTCTTCATGTTGTGAGCTACAAGATCAAACTAAAATGTTTCCCCTTAACAGCTCCTATTGATCATTAATTGTATTCCAGATGAAAGAACAGAAAACAAAAGCAGTTTGTTGGGTAGCATTTGGGAAACCCGTGAGTGTCTTGCCTGTTGGCACTGCAATCTAAGACTCCTGTTTCTTATAACAGACTCCTCTGAATTTTCTGGATTTTGGCAGTACCTTTCCTGCCATCCCTCTCCCGTACTTTATGTGGCCTTAATACAGACAATGCAGATTGGTTCTGTGAGGCTTGTTTGCCTTTGAGAACTACTTTGGTCAGGATGATGCAAACCTATTGGTTGATTGTCACTGGAAATGCATTTCTTAAACTGTACTTCTGAAGCGTATTATATATCCAGTCTTTTTCTGCTTAGTCACTTAGGATATAAAAGCCTTAGCACTTTAATGAAAAGTACAGAAAGCAATGAACAAATTATTGCAACATGTATTAAAATTTTTAATGAATATGCAAAATTTTGGTTTGCTACTGTGAAAAAACACTAATTTCTGGATGTCCACAAAATGTTCAGAATAAAAAAAAAACAAAGCCGAAAACTAGTACAAACTTTCATAACCATTCTACATTTATACTGTAATTTTGCAAATTCTGTTAAGTATGCATAGGCATTTTGCAAATACAAAAAAAATACAGGAACTTTTTTGCCAAGCTGAGTGATAATGGATGCTATGAATTACTTTTTTTTTCTTCTTTAGCCCAGTTTTATGCTATAAAATGTAAGCCTTGTGAGTGACAGCCTGAAAGGCTTGGAATGGAGCAGCAGTTAGTGAAAGGATGTTGAAAGCATCACAGAAGCAAATGTAGATCTATTTCAAACTATCCACTTCATTTTACCCTAATGAAAGGCTGGAACAAGTCGTTAAGGTTGCTTATTACTGTTGTTGTCATCTGTCCATCAAGACTCTTTCTTCTCTTTTCTTCCCATCACCAAACTTTGGAATAAACTCAGTTTTCCCATCCAAGAAAATACCAATGTTATCTGGTATACAGACAATGTATCTCCTCCTTGATTTTTCTTTTTAGTCTCACTAACAGCTGTATCAAGATATCTTGGATTGTCTATTCTTTAAGAAGCATTTCGACAGCTGTTGCCTCTGTTTTACAAGATGCTGCTTATGTTGACTGCAAGGTACATACATTGGTTTTGACTGCCAGAACTGCTAGTGTGTGCTTTTCCTTGAGTATTTCAACAGCTATTGGTCACACTAAGGTGATTTTTGCATGACTGGCCAGTATAAGCTTTAGGTAAGACAAGGATTTAGTTTCCCTTCAACTTATCTCATGTTTTTTCTTCAGGTATTAGGAATCACTTTTCAAAGAAATTACTTTTTGTGTGAACAGAAAGAGGATAGGGAAAATAATTTTCATTTTTAAGTAATAGAAAAATTCCAGGAAGTCAAATGTGCCTCTTTTATGCCTTAAGGAATAGAGAAATTGTAGTAGTATTATGGGTTTGGTCAAATTAGCATTAGTGGAGCATTAGTAACTGACTGTTACTGTGAGTTGGTATAGCTCATATGAAATATTGGTAGTTGCAGTATATGTTTAGTGTAAGATTTATTTACTAAAAAATCAAATAAAGTCATAATTTAAGAAACACATTCCAATTTTTATTGAATTATCTTTTTTTACTGTGAAATACATACACAGCATGCATTAGTGGATTTGGCTAAAGAAGTCACAATTCTTTAAAGTGTTTGTGGCATCTGATGGTTTCTAGTTCTGTATTCTTTGAGGAAAAAAACTTACATTCTCTCACATTTCTCAACAGTGTCAGTTTTCATGTGGGGGCAAGTGATTTCTGTGAGAATGCTAAATGCAGTGTAGCATTTAGCAATTAGGACATAGCTAATTCAGTCACGTTCTTGAATTCACATTCTTGGTCCCGCTGCATTGTTGTATGAAGGTATATTGCATGAAGACAGGCATGTTTAGGTACAGAAAAATACTGTTAGAGAGCTTTTAATGAGGGCATGAAGTGATAGAACAAGGGGTAATGGCTTTAAAGGGACAAAGAGTGGATTTAGATTAGATACTAGGAAGAAGTTCTTGACTGTGAGGGTGGAAAGGCACTGGAACAAGCTGGCCAGAGAAGCTGTGGTTGCTCCATCCCTTTGAGTAACCTGGTCTAGTGAGAGGTGTCTCTCTGTTTATATATAGGAGAACTACATCTGTCTGTCTGTCTATCTATATCTTCTCAATAATGTCATTCTCCCTCTTAACTTCTTGTGCCTGTTTAAATCAAGTCAATCTCATTTTGTACAGATCAGGCTTAAAGTTGGAGGGAAAAATAGTGCAAGCGAGAAAGCATTATGCTGTTACTCATTGACAGGGTGGCATGCCTTTCAGAAGGTAATCCTTACTTCCAGTCTCCTCTCCCAGAGCAGAAATTTAAAGTAAGCTGGAGGAGACAGCTAAAAACAGAGAGAAGGGGTGAGGCCATGGGCAGCTGCTTTCCCTCCCCTGCACAGCTTCTGCGGAAGGAGCTGGCGCTGATGGTCCTCTTGGCTGGTCCTTGGGGCAGGATCTGTAGGGTAGAGCTGTGGGACCGGTGTCCCTTGTACAGTCCCTGTGGCTGAGCCAAAGTGTCTCTCCTCGTGGGCGTTGGTGTTATGAAAGGCAGTTTCTGTCATTGCAGCCACATGCTGCACTTTTCAAATGATGATGTGAAAGGCAAAGGCTCAGTGAGTTCTGACACTATCAGGTGCATTGGGTAGGGGAGGAGCTGGGTTTGGGTTGCAGAGGCAAGACATAGTCCTCAGGGCAGGTGAGAAGGTCTTTGCTTTTATCTTTACTTCAGAAGAGCAGCAGTAGTAGCAATTGAGAGCAGGTGCCCTCCAGGATAGATGGCAGACCTGGAGCATTTGGAGGGCCCCTCGTGAGGCTGCATTGCACTTTAGTGTGCAAGGTCTAAATTCAGCCTTAGTGCCGAAGGGAATTCCTTTGTTCTGTAGGTAACTGAAGTCTTACTTTGTCTAGTAATAACTGCTAATTGTAGCAAGAATCCTGCTGTGTTTTGTCTATTTCTTAAGCAAAAATTTGCAAGTGCACATTTAAACTTGCTGTATGACCACAAAACAAACTGCCTGTGCTGGCCCTTTGATATATTTTAAGTCTTGTTTGCTAAATTAATTAACTAATTAGAGCATGAGAACAGGTGAAAGCTGGGGAGGAAAGTTTTCTTTCTAAATAAAACCTAAGTTCTCTTCAAGAAAAATGCAAATATGTGCAGTCGCATGTTTAAAAGGCTTTTTAAAAATTATTATTAGTGTGATAAGCTTTTCACCCATTTAAGCAAAAAGCCGTCTTCTTCCTGAGACTTAGGTGTTTGTACAAATTGGACGTAATTTCATACCTTCATACCTAAAAGAACAAGTTAAAATGTGCTCCTCAAGTGCAGCATATTAAAATTACCGTTTTCCAAGGTGCTTTACATCACTAGAGGAGATGAAGAGGATTTTCAGTCTCTCTTCTCTTCCTGGAAAGTCTGTGGTGTTCCAGTGAATGAAAGCACACTGTAGTTTGCAATCACTGTGCTTTGAAAAACACTGAAGCAACTATTTGATATAGTTGATATTTGCTGTCTCCAACAGTCTGCCTTCAATATTTGTATTTATAAAGATGTCTTGAATCCAGCACAGATTTGTGAAGAAGCCTGGGGAAAGCTTCTTCAAAAATGTATTTTTACATGAATAGAAAAAAGAGCTTCTCTTCGGGTTTCCCAACTGGGAAATGGCTATTGTAGCAAATCAAAGCTTTGCTTAATCTGTTCAAATTGAAATCTCTTGGGTCCATTCTTTCTCCAGAGCTCAGAGTAATTTCTGCAGTCTGACTATTTAAAAAAAATCATTATGGAAATGAATACTCTGCCACCCTCTTCCCCCCGCAACTCCCCTCTGCTAAAATATCCCCAACAAAGAAACCTCCAAAACAAAAACACACAAAACCCCCCACATCCAAACAAAAACCAAACAAATAAACAAAAAACCACAACAGACAATCACAGAGAAATTCCTTGAAAAGAAATAGTGTGCAAGCTACTAAAATGAGAAAATGCCCATTCCCTTCTTCAGGAATAAGATGTAGTATAGAAAATAGATTTTAATGGTGGATTAGTTTTATGTTTTTGCACGTATGTTGTTCCTGCTGGCCCTAAAAATTGAAATGTGACAGATGAAAGATTGACAGTTCTGATTCTGGAACTTTATAAATACAATTATACGGTGCGCATAGATTTCAAAAGTCACTGTAGCACTTAAAGACTCCCGAGAATGTTTGCAGCAAATTCCAGAAGTACCTGCCTGATACCATAGAAAACAGTCCTGAGTGACACATTTTGGCATTCTGTATAACACAGGCGAGACACTTAATAATTAGAATTAATCTATTTGTTAATATTAGCATGCCATTGTTAATATCTTCCTCACGAGAAACTTAACGTCCTGCACCTCCACAGGCAGAAGAACTGAATGTCAGACTGAACATCCTTAGAATTTACAAACCCGCACTGCATCTGAAGTCGGCACCTCTTTGTCTTTCTTCGAAAAAGAGACAAATTACCACACCCAAAGGAAGAACTTCACCTGTCTCCTTCCTTACCGCTGTGCAATACAGCGCTATCTATAATGGCCTTCCATGGCCAAAACTGCACTCAAAATTACATGGAGTGTTGCACTTTAATACAGGGATTGATTTAGAGAAACTATCTTTATGAATTTTGTATTACTTCTAACAATTTTTGTGTCCCTTTTTGTTTAGTGGCTGTGTCCCTGCTTTCATCCTCTTTATTGTGGTTATTATGAAAGGTGAGTCATGAAGGTTAACTGAAATGTTTTCATGGTGGTCATGTCTTCAATATATTGAAGAAGACAGCTTTAGAATAAGGGTCAAAATATAACACCCTTTATAAAGTCAAGGGATGTGAAGGTGTGTCTTAGGTGAATGAGATATTTCTGCTGCCTGAGGTGTTTGTTCAAACAACTGTGTTTCCAGAACTGGTAAAAATTTTTAAACAGTGTCTGTGGTGAATGATGTATTCTACAAGATGATGTACACAATTCTATAAAGCTACTCAAACTCCCCTACTTTTAGTTGCTTTAGTATTAATTCAGGCTATTTTAGTTTAGCACAGACTCCTCTTTTTTCTGTATGGCATTTTTTGTAGCAGAAGTGTCACCTGTTTTGCCACTCTCTGGGTCTTCTTCCTTCTCTCTTAATTTAGGATTCTGTTATATCCAAGTATCTGTCATAACACTTTTGAGTGTGTACCCTCAGCCATAATATTTGTTAAAAGTATTTTTAAATAGTGGAAAAGAGACCTGCACAAACATAGAAACTGCCTGTTGTGCCTGTGAAGGTAGTACACTGTACGTTTTTGGTGGTTAAAATACGGGGTGTGAACCAGTCTCAGTTCTCAGGAGTTTGTTTACACCAAGTTCGTGTCTCTAGCAAGTACATTGCATCAGCAAATGTAAACCCAGATAGTTCTGTTCTTCACAAAGCCTTTTGTTGAAGTCCACTTGCTTGTAGTAAGACGACAGCCGTTAAGAAAACTTCCCACTCTAACCATTCACAAGAATCTCTGGCAGTCACGCTCCCACTTCTGGAGAATTCAGCTGCTGGCACTGAAGCCCCTTCACAGCGGGCAGCTCTGGTGAGCTGACTGGACCCTGCTTGGCTCCCCCCCGTACACTCCACTCACATGCAGTCAGACCAGGTTTCCTTGTTGGTTTGACCCCAGGTTTCTCATAGCAGATGTTCATATCTAGTTCTAAAAATCCATTTATTGACAGTAACACAGAACCAGCTCGAGCTGTCACATCCGAGGAGTGTGAACAAAGGAATCCCTGGGCTTTTACACCCTCACAGTCCGAGTGCCTGTGAGTTTTCAGCTCCTATTATGTGTCTGTGTCCATTAACCTGGCCACCAGTGTTTGGGCCCTTTGTTATGCAGAGGGTTGGCAGTTCATGGCTTCTTGTCTCTCTGGTCTCTCATCCAGAGCTCAACCTGCATCTCAGTCTGTATCTTGAAATTCCAGCTTGCAAACTGAGCTACCTATACCAGATGTATTCTTTAATAGCTCCCTTAGTACCTAAATATGTAACTGTGAGTGGATAGTCTCTCATTTACATATTTATTTAAAAATCCTTGATTGTTTTTCGAATCAGGTAAAATGCAAGACCTTGTACAAGATTCTCTTCTGTATCGTCTTTAATGGGTCCTTAGTTAACAAAGACTTTGACTATTAGAAGAAATCATCAGAAGTGCAAGTGTGTACATATGTGTTACAGAGGTTTGCGTCCTCTGATTTCCTGCACCGACTTGAACCCCATCTTCATGCATCAGATACGTCAGATACAGAGTTCCGGCAGGGTTACAAAGTATTTGTTGATGCATTTCAAAATTGTGAGTTTTAAAAAGGAGAATTGATGATGTTCAAGATTGTGTTTATAGAACTAGAATTTCTAGTAAGGTGATTTCCCTTTTGGGGAAATATAATAAAATCAATAAATTCTGTGTTAGTGCTTTCATTAGGGTTTATTCTTTACCAGGAGTACCATTTCCATAAACATTTCAACAGCTCTTCATTATGTTATCTCTGGGTATTTTACTTAGCTGAGCCGAGAGATACAAGTTGCAAGCGACAGCAGCAGAGACAGATTTCAAATAAAGTATGTACTTCTTAATATGGAAAGAGTAAGTATTTAATCTGAGTTTGTATTGTTGCATGTTAGCTGTGGTTTCCACTTGCGTTACTAAAGGGCAAAATCCTGTGACTTGTGCTGCCAGAGGAAAACCTATGGGTCTGACTTCAAATCCACCTGCAAAATTCAAATCCACCTAGCTCTTCAATTACAGGAAGTAGGCTGTAATTTCCGTACAATAGCTGAAGTAAATCTAAAGAGCTGTGGTAGCATGTCTGTCATGCTGCTATCAAAATAGGCTTCTTCCACCAAGAATTTTTATGACATGAGAGATATTAGACTAGGGAGAAGAAATACACAGAAGAGATCTGCCCAAAGAAAATTACAAGAAAAATAGTAAGTATGTTTTAAGTATTCCGAGTCAGAGGGCAGGAAGAAAAAAACCCCAAGGAAATGGGATGGGAATTCTGCCAGAGATGTTGCCAGATCTTTCAGCTGATAAGATTGCCACATCGCATTTGTTTAAAGATGTGAAAAGAGGTATTAATCAAGTTTACATGATGGCTGTGAGTCTCAAGAGTGTCTTCATGGGGAGTGTAAAAATATGCAAGTATTGTTCTGAATTCGCTTCTCCCATTTACATGTCACTGTAGAGTTTTATAGATAATCAAAGAGCAATGTAAAAAAATACAATTTTTAGGCCTGAGGGGCTTTTATATGTGTGTTAGCGTGAGTTGTTAATCTGTGCCAAATTCTGATCTCCTGATTTTGGAGCCAGGCTGTTCGTGGCTGACTAGGGATTTTTGCGTGGTATTGCATTGGCTGTAGGCATTCTGAGCCTGGTATATACAGCAAGGTAGTAGTGCAACCAAAATCACTGGAAGATCTATTTGGTTGTCTCACAGACACGAACGAAACTGATTTTGCAATGAAGCTCTAGAATGGGTTTAAATATATGTAATCCAGGAAGACCTGGAGGAATGTGTCCCGGAGTTGAGAAGAAATGCTGTATCATCTTCCACTATGCGTGAGCAATAAAATCAAATTCCTAATTGTGGGTAAGTAAATGTAATCTTAAAAATATAACAAATAAGTAGAACTCTGTTAACTCTTATCACTGCCCTGTTTAGACTGAAGTTTTAAGTGTATCAAAATGCATTTTGTATTTGCATAATTCAGCAGTGCTTTAAAGGAACAGGTGCTCTTTTTTTGATGAAAAAGATGTTTCTATATGCTTTCATTTTGAGTAACCTGGGACACGGTGACTCTTTTTAGAGTTCATCTGCTTGCAATGTGGATTTTGGTGTAGTATACATTTTTTCGAGTTTGTGCAAAAAGTGATTTTGTCTTCAGGAGGAACGTGCCATTGTGTTACTCCCTTGTCTCTTCTGTAAACTGCATACACATTAAGTTACGTGAAGCTGAGAAAAGATTACGTCTGGTGGAAACAATAGGAACTACATTTCCATCTGAATGCAACCACAAATTTGCTGTGGAGACAGCTTTTTCTATAGGTTCTATTTATCTGCTCTCTTTCTACAAGCAGTGGAGGCATACAATTGCTGTTAGCTTCACTGTCTCATAGTGTGGCAACTGTCAGATGTGATTCCAGGATGACTATTCAGGGTTTAGTATGTCTATACTGATCACAAGAAAAATTGTAGAGAATTAAAAATAGGTCATGGTGATTTCAGCTTATTAAGTTTTGAAATTGTTCCACCAGTATTGAATTGCCATAAATGCTATTCTTTTGCTAAATTTAAAAAAAAATATTTTATATGTAAGTTGATGTTTCAAGTTGGCAAAACTTACTACTAATTTTTGAAATACTACATACCAGTTCTCCTCAAAAGTTTAAAGCACTGTATCTGAAAATTAATAGGAAAATTAATTAATTGTCTCAATACAGTCTAAGCCAAACAGCAGATAGGCCATCATCAAAACCAGTCATCTTTATTGAACAACAAAGGTCAGTTTTTGCATTAAAACTATTTATAAGAGAATGAAGTATGCTATCATTAGGCAGAGAAGAACCAGAGGCATTGATCAAGATATAGGGAAATTTGCTTTAGTAGGTTGTCACTAATGGTTGTTCTTGCCATTCTGTCTCTTGGCTATGAAATTAAGGAAGGAAGGAGGACTGGTCTGGTGGCATTCAGGCTGTGCAGCCTGAAAAATTGCTCGGCTGCACACAGAACAGCCCTGGTGCTGCTAAATTTGTCTGTGATGAGAAGAAGAGTTCACCAGCAGTGACAGTATCTGCATTCTGTGAAATTAAGAAAGAAATGCTATCCCATTGAAGAGAGTTCTTGAGTTGAAAGAAATACAGAAATATCTTTTTCATATCTAATGTAGTATAACTGTAGCCTCCTAATCAAACATTGCAGTGTTAAAATTACTTTCTTTTTATCAACTAAAATTATTTTCCTCTTACAAGACTATCTCATTAATTCCATATTAATTTAGAATGTTAAATCAGGAAGGAGCATTACGAAACTCTTGTAGGTAGTATTTTTCATTTGAATGGTGCAGCAAACTCTGGAAAACTGAATGCTGCTCATGAGGATATAGTTTTCTGAAGAAAAGTAACACTGCTGGTCTGTCAGTGGAACAACTGAAACAAATTGTTCCGATCTTTCAGGTGAATATATAATGCTTTACTCCAATGAATATATTGAGGTGTGTTTAAATACGGTTTGTTATTTCTTGGTATAAGTAATGAACTTTTTCAGATGATTGTTTCAAAAGTGAAGTAATCTACCTGAAATGTGAACATGGATTCTGCAGGAAGTGTTTTTATTTTGTGAACTTCAGCAGAAAATGCACATTTTAAACACACTTTCTCAATGTCACAGGTCCATTATGTGCTGCTTAATTTCTCATAGCAAAGTGCTGTGAGATGTAGTTTACCTTCTGAAAAACTGATCCCTTATGCATTGTAGTAGGGTTTCAAAACAACCAGATTTGCAGAACTTTTTTTAGTGTAACAATACATCGTCGTTTGTCTTTAGAAACTAAGGAGACAGGCACATTATGAAAACTAAAAAAAAGGAAACCAAAAGACTCGTTGTGGGTGATACCACCATTGTGTATGCTGTAGTATGGATTGGTATAAGGCATCTTTATCCAAGCATCCGTCAGAGTGCTCTGGATGATGTTTCTCAGTCCATACTCATTTCCTTTGCCCCTTTGCTAGCATGGAAGAGAAGTAATGAGTGGCTTTCGGACAAGTTCTCAGCATGAGGACCCAGGAGAGTGGTGGCTGGAACTGACTGGATAACGCAGAGTTAAGGAGGCATCAGTCAAAAGGGGGATACCTTTGTTCTCCAAACAAACACTTTTTCTTTTACTCTATGGGAAATATGTGAAGTTCTTTGAAAATGCCTTTAAATGAGAACAGCATGTATGTGATACTTAAAAATGAGTTAATTGTTTTCCAGAGCTGCAGTCAGGGAGATAGCAAATGTTACTATTCCTTTTGTGGACCCTCTCACATCAATAATTTGAGTGCTCTGCCTGTCATCTGCAAAGTAAGGGAGAATTACTATCCTGCTTCCAGTGGTCAAAAATGAGGGATTAAATGAGATGGGTACAGGCAGTATCTGGTATGCGAAGCCACAAAAGCTGCGCAGATCCTTCCGAAGCCAAAATCAGTCTTGAGGAGAGTGGTTCTGATATATGTTCTTTTTTCTTCAGGAGTGATTTTAAAAAATGATTATTTTATTATCTTTTTTTAGCTTTGAAGTGAATGCCAAAAGGATATTTAACTCCACCATTTTGAAATTATAAACACAGCTAAAGTTACAAAAAATGTGTAAGAGTGACCGAGACTAGTGTGCAGGTTGGCTACTATGTGCTATGAGATAATAGTTCAACCAAATCCTTCTTCTTTCCAGCAAGATGCTGTTGAGGGGAGACTTGGTATTTTGTTGCAATCATTAGTGATACTTATTAAATCAGTTTTTAGATGTTTAAAATATGAATTTCTGAATAAAGTGGTTTGCCCATTTGGCTCCAGTCTGCTGTGTGTTTTCTGAATATCCTTAAAGCTGAAATGACTGCAAAATGTAAAAGTTATATAGAGATTTTAAGGAAATACATTTCACTTTCCAAATTCAGGTTTCAAGCTGAATTGAAGCAAGGTTTATGTTACTTTCATTCTGAGTAACTGCAGTTTGCAGCAGTAGTCAAATTATATTTTGCAGAGCTGTTGCTACCAGCTGGAGGTGAGCAGTATTGCTGAGCAGTTGCCAGCTCCGAAGGCTAACACAGACTTGCAGCACAAAGTACTAGGGAAGTTCATCTTAGAAGCAGTTTAGTGTTGTTTTACTGATAGTGATACTATTGCAAATACTGTGTATTTGCTTTAAAATTAATTCAAAATAATTCAAACGCCATGTTCTGTTGTATCTCCTAAAATGTGAAATACAACTTTGTCACATAATTTAAATAAAAAACTACTTCTGGATAACCGAGATTATGTAAAATGTGTTTATATGTATTTATATAATTAATTAGGATTAATAATATGGAAAATTATGGTAGGAATATTTTAGTATTGTTTTCTGTTGTGAAAACATGGATGGCTTAAGTTTAAATGCAATGATTATGGATTATTTTTTTCAAGTGAATGATGTGTATGGCATTTTTGTTGACTTCAGGTATTTATCTCATTTTGAAACAGAGGCAGCTAATTGTTCACAGACCATCTTTGGTTTGTATGTGACACCTCTCTCTGTTTCCCAATTGAATTATCTTTCATCTGCCATGTTTGACATCACTTGCTGTGTAATTCTGCACTCTTCAGGCAAGTAAGAGAATTTTTTTGTGTGATAATGCAAGTTTTTCTAGAGATGACAGAAATGCTAGCTGTCAGAAATTAGAACAGTGCTGCATCTGTCTGAGACTAAGTCTTTGGGAAAAACAGGAGAAAGGAAATGCAGGTCTGATTTTAATGCCTCACAATTCAAAAATTTTTGGAATTTAGGGTCTATTTTTGGCGGGGAAAAGGGATGTGATTTTTGTATTTTCAGTGTTATTTTCATCCCCTTAGAGACTGTTTCTATTGCCCCTTTTACTTTGTGCATACATCATGTGTTTGTGAGTGCAATTGCATGTGTACTTGCAAAAATGTACTCAGATAAGCCATGTAAATTCCGGTAATCTTCTTAAAAATGGCACAGAACTGCTCAGTCTTCTTCCTTGTCTTGGAAATTGAATAATTCTGCAATAATTCTTCTGAAAGTCAGATCTAATTTGTTTCATGATGACTTTAATTTATTACGCTTTTTTCATTTTTGAAAAAGATCATAATTGGGGTTTTTGAGAGTATGGGTGACTTGCTTTCTGCAAGTGCATGTAGAAAGCAGCTTCATGTTTGTAGAGTCATACACAGTGTGTCTGGCTGTGCCTTTGAAAGCAGTGGTTTACTTTAAAGAGAAAGACTGAAATGTGCAGGGAACAGTTACAGCTTTTATGAGCACTGCAGCATAAATGCAAGGCAAATATAGGAGCTTATTTTGAAAAATTCAGGGTTTATGTGTATCTTCATATCTTGGACATTCTCTGCTCTTGAGGGGTGGAAAGGATGTTAGTTCTGAATGCCAATTGCAGCACTGCTGTATCAGGGCAACCAGAAGTGGAATGCAAAACAATGCGTTGAGGAAAGGTAGCTAAGGTCAGCATATGCTTATTTACTGTGACATTTCAAAGCAATAGAAAATCCCAGGATAGATGAGGTTTGCAGGGACCTCTGGAGACAGACCAGTCAAACCTCTTGCTCTGAGCAAGATTGCTCTGGACAATGTCAGAGCAGGTTTCAGGTGTCTTCAGAGACACTCCCTGGGAAACCTATTCCAGTGTTTGGCCAGGGTAAAGTGGTTCATTCTTGATATGAAAATCGGCCAGATTGAAACATAGTATATTCTGATACAGTTTTGAGTATAAGAAATCAGGCATTCATCCTCTGAGTGACTTGTGACAAGCTCTTAACTTCTTTGTGCAATGCAGTAATTACGTCTATTGTATGGTTTTCTGTATATTCTAGGGTAGCAGAAAAGTTCACTACTGTCTTTTCTAATTCACTTACTCCTAGCCAGGATAAAATCCACCATATGAAACTATAAAATTTAGTTGGTCGCTCAGTTCCAGCATCTAAGTTTCATTTTGTACACTCCAAATAGCCTCTTATCCATAGTCCTAAGAGCACCTGGTCTTTATCAATTACTGTTATGTTAGGGACTAAGGCTCCTGAAGTATAAATGCCTTTCTAGCCTAGGGGCAACACTTTACAGGCTTTATTTCCACATGTCCAATACCACCCTGTTCCATTTGGTACTGGGCAAGGATGATTTACTTGCCCAGTATTAAGTGTTCGAGTACACTGTGTGTAATTCCCAGCCAAAGTTCCAATTTCATTAGTATGGTCTAATTCTCCCATTCCTTTAGTGGGGTTACATCTCTGCATGTATGATCATAAGAGATGTTGGTGGGTACTTACTTACACACTGACTGGTTTGTCTACTTCTTGGTGAAAGGAAGTGTTCACCCAGTAACTAGTATTAATTTCTTCTAGAACCGGAGTTGCCGTAAATGGTTAATGGTTTCATCAAAAAAACTGTTACACAACCCCTTAGAAAGAGGTTGAGGCAATATACTCCTAAGGATGAAAAGAAGGGTAAAAGTAAGAAAATGCAGCAAAGAGTTATCCGTCATTACTTTTATTTGAAAAGAAAGACTTCCTTCAGTCCTTGAAAAACTTAGAGTCTAAATCCCTGTGCAGGCAATTCGTTGTTTGTAGGTGACCCATTGTGGTTATAAGAAGCAAGTGATAACCCCAGGAGGATTTGGCGTGATTGCAGTAGTTGCTTTTCACAGCAGAGAACGTATGAGAGTTTTTAATTTCTGATAAAGCATGGGAGGATAATGACATGGGAGAAGGATGGAGAGGACGGGTAGGAAAGCTGCAATTTCTTTCTTGAAGAATAGATTTGTAATAGATTTGTAATCTTAGTGGAGGAAAGGAGAACTTGTTTTTATTTTCTTTTGGCTGTACTATCTTAGGCTCTGCAAGTGGTGATGCAGAAGTAAAATTTTATATTAAATTTAAATGAATAAATGTCAGCAAACTCTTTTGCTCCAAAGTCAGGATATGGAGGCAGATGGAAAGAGGAGCAACTTGATGGAAACTCATATTTTTTTTGCTGCCAGCCATTCTTTGTCTGTCTTTCATTGCTGTGGAACCAGTGAGCATGCCAGTGTGCATTTTGGCCAGCATTGTATGTGTGGCAGCAAAGGTTAATATGCTAGGGCTTGAGGTTATGACCCTGAAATAACAAGAATAAACCAGATATTGAAATGCCTTTATTTTGTGTCTTCCTTCATGCTTTAGCTTTAGTATTACCTTAAAAAGAAGAAAGGGTTTAGTAGGAAGAAAGAAGACAAGACTTGTTTCTTGATGAAATGGTATAGCACTTGGTACATGTTCTGAGCTATTTCTATCATGCAAGTTTCTTTTTCTTGCAGAGGACCCATAATCACATAATAAAATATTAAGAACACTACTCTTAAAATATTTAGCTCCTAGCATGAGCATATGTAAATATAGTGTTCAAAGTGTGTAACAGATGAAGTTCTAGTATGTACCGTGAATGTATAATTGATGTAAATTTTCTAGTCTTAAAATTAATGTGGTGTTCCAAGCATGCGCTGTAATTGGATTCTACTTACAGAGAGATGTGTTAAAAACTGTTTTGCAAAAGCCTATATATACTAAGAAATACAATTTCTCTACTTTGTCTTTTGGACAGAAATGTGTTTATTGTTCATGCACTCCAGAGGTCTGGAGAGTTCCTTGTATTCTGACTTCCTTTATTGTATCTTTTTTAGGATACATTTTATATAAATAAGTAATCTACGAATATTTGTCCTGGCATACAGAACTACAGCTGCACTTAATATCTTCATGGTTATTTCCCTGCCACAGCTTCCCCCAAAACTCTGTGGAAAAAAACCAAGTTTCTTGCAAAGTACTGCAGTAGATGACAAAATCTTAATTCATGTATATTTATTCAATGCGTAGGTTATAACTATTGAGTCAACACAGGATTTGAGGATACTTGTAGTGACTAGTCCAAATAATACTGTAAGGTCTAGCTTTGTGTTTTTCTAACTTATTTTGCTTTAGTGGGCCAGGACTAGATGTGAATATAATTAAAAGTGTAGGTTCATAGAATCATCAAGTAGTTTTGGTTGGAAGGGACCTTAAAGACCATTTATTTTCTAGCCCCTTTATATGAAAGAATTTTTTTTTCAACCACAGTTTGGTTTTTTGGTTGATTTGAGGTTTTTTGTTTGTTTTGGTTTTTTTTTAAAGGTGTCTTGATAATCGTCATACTGATGAGATAGGGCAGATTCCTTGGTGTTGGGTAGTAGCTCGGAGGTGGGGGAGTGGGATGTGGCGTTTTCTTAGTTCAGTAGGGTGATGTTACATACATATACCTTACATGAAACTTTTAGTAATATTAGCTATTGCATTTTTATTTTTTTCATCCCCAGAGAACAAATTTGTTTGGAACTAGTAATGCAGATTTCCCCCCTGGGGACCCTGGAATGTACCAGCTGGATGTTACTCTAAGAAGAGGACAGAATCTAGCTGCACGGGACCGTGGAGGTAAGTGTACTGGTAAACACTACCTTAGTGGTTGGGAAGTTGCATGTTGATTGGGTAAATTGATATGTAGGTATTAAAATGCCCTGGGGAACATAACTAGTGACTGGCCACCAGCTGGATGTGACACCATTCGGTCACACACTCTGGGCCCAGCCATCCAGCCAGTTCTTAACCCAGGGAAGAGTGCAGTTGCCCAAGCCATGGGCTGCCTGCTTCTCCAGGAGAATGCTGTGAGAGACAGCATCAAAGGCTTTTCTGAAGTCCAGGTACAAATATCCACAGCCTTTCCATCATCCACCAGGCAGGTCGCTTGGTCAGGTTGGTCAAGCAGGACCTGCCTTTCCTAAGGGACTGTTGGGTTGGCCTGATCCTTTGATTGTCCTGTATGTGCTGCATGATCACACTCAAGAGAATCTATTTGATAACCTTCCCAGGCACCAAGGTCAGGCTGACAGGCCTGTAGTTCCCTGAATCCACTTTCCAGCCCTTCTTGTGGATGGGCAGCATGTTGGCAAATCTCCAGTCATCTGGGACTTGATAGATAAATGATGGAGAGCAGCTTGGTGAGCTCTTCCACCAGCTCCCTCAGTACTCTTGGGTAAAGCCCATCTGGTCCCATAGGCTTATGACTGTCCAAATGGCTTCACAAGTCACTAATTCCTCTTGCATTACAGGATGTTTTTTCTGCTCTCCGCCCCTGTGTACCAGCTCAAGAGCTGGTTTTCCTGAGAATATCTGGTCTTACTGATCTTTCTGATACAGGCTGAGGCAAAGAAGGCATTAAGTACCTCAGCCCTTTTCTCATCCTTGGTGACAGTGTTGCCCCCTGCATTCAAAAAAGGATGGAGATTTTACTCAGCCCTCCTTTTGTTGTTAATATATTTATAAAAACACTTCTTATTTTCTTTCACATCAGTGGTCAGATTGAGTTGCAGCTGAGCTTTTTTCTTTCTGANCAAGCAGGACCTGCCTTTCCTAAGGGACTGTTGGGTTGGCCTGATCCTTTGATTGTCCTGTATGTGCTGCATGATCACACTCAAGAGAATCTATTTGATAACCTTCCCAGGCACCAAGGTCAGGCTGACAGGCCTGTAGTTCCCTGAATCCACTTTCCAGCCCTTCTTGTGGATGGGCAGCATGTTGGCAAATCTCCAGTCATCTGGGACTTGATAGATAAATGATGGAGAGCAGCTTGGTGAGCTCTTCCACCAGCTCCCTCAGTACTCTTGGGTAAAGCCCATCTGGTCCCATAGGCTTATGACTGTCCAAATGGCTTCACAAGTCACTAATTCCTCTTGCATTACAGGATGTTTTTTCTGCTCTCCGCCCCTGTGTACCAGCTCAAGAGCTGGTTTTCCTGAGAATATCTGGTCTTACTGATCTTTCTGATACAGGCTGAGGCAAAGAAGGCATTAAGTACCTCAGCCCTTTTCTCATCCTTGGTGACAGTGTTGCCCCCTGCATTCAAAAAAGGATGGAGATTTTACTCAGCCCTCCTTTTGTTGTTAATATATTTATAAAAACACTTCTTATTTTCTTTCACATCAGTGGTCAGATTGAGTTGCAGCTGAGCTTTTTTCTTTCTGATTTTCTCTTTACATGACCTAATGACATCCTTGTACTCTTCCTTAGTTACCTACCCTTTCTTCCAAAAGTCATAACCCCCCTTTTTTTTTTCCCCTGAGTTCCAGCAAAAGCTTCTTGTTGACCAGGCCAGTCTTCTTCTCCAACGGCTCATCTTTCAGCACGTAGGGACATTTTACTCCTGCACCTATAAGATTTTCTTCTTAAACTGTGTGCAGCCTTCCTGGACCCCTTTGTTTCCCAGCAGACTCTCTGAACCAATTCCAGAACAGGCTGAAGTGCACCCTCCAGAAGTCCAAGGCAGAGGTTTTTTTGACCCCGTTCCTTCCTTCACCAAGAATTAAAAATTCTATCACTATGCCCAAGATGAGCATTCTGACCCCCACATCTCTCACCAATCCCTTCTCTATTCACAAACAGCAGGTCTAGTGGGATCTCAGCCCTGGTAGGCTCTCTTGCCAGCTGTGACAGGAAATTCCACACACTCCAAGAATCTCCTAGACTGCCTCCTCTCTACTGTGTTGAGTTTCCAGCAGACATCCAGCCAGTTGAAGTCTGCCACAAGAGCATGAGCTGGCAATCGTGAAATGTCAGCCAGCCACCTGTGGAATGCTTCATCCACCTCTTCATCTTGAAGATGATTGAGTGGTCTATAAGAGACTCCCATCAGGATGTCAGCCTTGTTGTCCTTCCCCCTCATTCTTANTGCCCAAGATGAGCATTCTGACCCCCACATCTCTCACCAATCCCTTCTCTATTCACAAACAGCAGGTCTAGTGGGATCTCAGCCCTGGTAGGCTCTCTTGCCAGCTGTGACAGGAAATTCCACACACTCCAAGAATCTCCTAGACTGCCTCCTCTCTACTGTGTTGAGTTTCCAGCAGACATCCAGCCAGTTGAAGTCTGCCACAAGAGCATGAGCTGGCAATCGTGAAATGTCAGCCAGCCACCTGTGGAATGCTTCATCCACCTCTTCATCTTGAAGATGATTGAGTGGTCTATAAGAGACTCCCATCAGGATGTCAGCCTTGTTGTCCTTCCCCCTCATTCTTAACCAAAAGCACTCAACCTTATCATCAGTATTCTTGAGCTCTATACAGCTAAAACACTCCTTAATGTTCAGAGCCACCCTATCACCTCTCCTTCCTTGCCTGGCCCTTCTGAAGAGCTTCTAAACATACGTTGCAGCACTCCAGTCACACAAGTCATTCTACTGTGTTTCTGTAATGGCAACTGTGTCACAGCTTTTCTGCTAAAGAATGGCCTCCAGTTCCTCCTGTTTGTTACCCCTACTGTGGTCATCTGCTTTAGCTGTGTTATCTATTTCAACCCTGACACTGGCATGCTGCCCCTGGCCTCATCTTTAGTGAGCCTGGTCTTATCCCCTTCTCCCTTCAAACCTAGGTTACAGCCCTCTCAATCAACCCTTCCAACTCACAAGCTAGAATCCTTTTCTCTCTTTTAGATGTTCCAAGGCTGTCAGGGAAAGACTAATTTTTCCCTCTCTTATTTTTCAACTCAATGCCACTCTCACCTTAAGCACACAGAAGTTCCTGGTACAGTCAAGGGATGCTTCATTGCCAAACTGTCTACATGAAGGTCAAGGCCTAATAGAATTCCTGAGGTTGTAGAGTGGTCCCAAGGAGCAGGGGGCTGGGCACACTGTAGCATAGTGTCCATATTAAAAATATTCTTCACATTACACAGAATTAATTTAAATACCTGATGTTTGACTTCAAAATCATCACCACTACTTGAATAAACAAGGAACAAGTTGGTTGTGCAAGACAAAATATTTTTATGCCACTGAAATTCTGCCCCAGTAATTACAGGTGGGAATGACTGTAACCCTGTCACAGGAGAGACCAGTTTTCCACTGCTATAGTTTTTTGAGAGGGGAGACATAACTTCAGGTAAAGAGTACTGACATCTTGTGGCTGGATGAAATAATGCAAAGAATGCTGGTCATAACCCTTCTAATTTATGTTCAGGAGAGCATGTTGCAATTTTAAGAAAAGCTGTTTCTTTTGGATGTGTTTCCCAGTGGATACGAATGCAAATTTCTAAAATATGCTGGTCTCTTGAAAAGCCTTAAAAGTTAAAGGAAAAAAAAGAAGTCTTGTCTTATAATTTCGCTGCTGTTAGTGAAGATGCAGTTGTTACACAAGCTAGAGTTACTGTTTATTTTAAGACAGTCTTTCATCAGTTAGTCTCAGATGCACTCCTGGATGACTGTTAGTCTCTGTGCCCACACAAGAGTCCTCCTCTCACAGGTTGTTCAGTCCATGTGACACTTCCACATACACGTCCTGTTCATACTCCATTCATGTGCCATATTTAACACTTTTCTTATACCCTCCAGGGTTGTCTTTCTGATCGCACTTAATTGTTACTCATTTGTTTCAAGGGGCTTTGTCCAGTGCTCTCTGGTGAGTAGGTGATTGTTGCAGGAGGCATGTTGTGGATTTTGTGGACTGACTTTAGAGTTAATTTTCTCATTGTGAGTGTTGCAGGAAGTGAGTCTTTATGGAAGAGGAAAGCCTGGACACAATAAAGTCAATGAAGACTTACTCTAGTGTTATCAGTGGAGTATGTGCCTTTTCAAAGGCACAGCATAATTAGATTAATGTTTTACAGGAGTAATTTTAACTTCATAATCTAATTTTTGTTGTTGCATTAAAATAAAATACTAGCCCTAATAAGGACATAATTCTGTTAACTAAAACCAATACTGCCAGTGTTTCATGTGTGAAACACATTTGAGAATGGATTGCAAACAAGAGAAAGTGATGCAAGCACCCATTTGATGTTAATGGAGTCAATTAACTGAGTAATGATATACTGGAAAGTAATAGATTGTGACAATAAAGAAATCTTCTCATCTGATGCTGTTTTGAGCTTGACTGTGTATAGAAATTACATTTAGTTCTGTTTAAAGTGACTTAGTCTCCATTTCTTTACTGTATTACAAAGATAGAATTAACAGTATATATATGTGTCTTTACCAGGAACGAGTGATCCATATGTCAAATTCAAACTTGGAGGAAAAGAAGTATTTAGAAGTAAAACAGTACATAAGAACCTCAATCCTGTGTGGGAAGAAAAAGCTTCCATTCTTATAGATAACCTAAGAGAACCACTGTATATAAAGGTAAAACACCAGCTTACATATGTCTGATAAATTACAACAGAAGAATTGTTGGAAGAATTCAGGTTTTGTGATTTTTGTATACTGAAAAATTTATTGTGCAATAGTGCATTACTAAAGACTATTTAGAGTGAAAATTATTTAAATTTTGTCTACAGAATGATGATGTCAGCATTTTTAAAAGGGGCAAATACAGGCATTTTTATTTATTTCAGGTCATAATTGTTTTATATTTCTTTAGTGTGATCTTAGCAGAAGAACAGAGAAAGTAAACTGTGTTTCATTATAATGGCATCCATTTTATTTATGGAAATAGCATTGCATAATGATTATAGGAAACATAATCTGTCCCATTAAAAGCAATTCATTGCTGAGGTCAGTTTGAGAATTTATTGAGATGTTTGCCTGTTTCTCCTAAGTTTTCTAACTTTTCTGTTTGTATGGAACACAGTGAGTTTGCTTCTATGTTTCATACCATTTTCTGCTCTTAAGATTTTTACGTTGTAGCTCTCCGTAGTAAATCACGGGTGAGGATGATTTTGTCCTATTAGAGGCAGCAATTATTCTGCAATAACAGATTACTTGAGTTTAGATCAAAAAGTGGCCAGCAATGTCCTGAGCAATAAGCAGGAGTGCTACTAGTATTTCTTAGATATCGATAATGGAATGGAAACTAGAAAAACTGTGATGATTGTTTTATACCCACAGAAGAGAAAGGTACTTTCCTGGTCCTGGTAGTTTATGGTGATCTATATGCAAAAGTGATTCTTAGTTGTGTAAAACAAAGTAGGTAAAAATTATGTTCCAGAAAATGTATTTAGAAAAACTATAGTCCTAGGATTCCAAATAAAACATGACTACACTGAAAATACTTGAGAAAGTATGGAAACTTGGCTTACCTATGTAATTCTCTTAGTTGATCTGAAATTACATGATGCTATAGATCCATATCAGTCTTAATCTAAAATTCATGACAGAATTTTTAACTGAGATGTCAAATTGTAAATTTTTTTTGGTACCCAATGCCACTTAAACATCCTTTAAGCATTAATCAGTACTATGTTTCATGCTGCTCAGATAAAGTACATCGTTACTAGAAAAGCTGAAGAGTTAATTAGAATCCTCAAATGGCATTTTCCTGCCTTAGTGACTCATAAGGAATGAACAGGTGAGAGGAAGATGCAAAGACTTGCAATGTAGCCACCTGTTTTAGTTTATTTATGCCAAGTACCAGCCCTGCGGTAGGGCGTGTGTTTTTTTTCCCTAGGAAAAATGTGTCAAGTGGTATAATGTCTATCATTATATTCTGAACACACTGTGTGAAGTATTTTAGGTTTTATACCTCATTCAGATATTTTAAGACATGACTGTATTTTACTGAGTCAGCTAAAAATACTTACTTGGTATTTTCATCATGATATAGAGGGAGAAAGTGAGAAAACAATTTTGACTTTGCAGCATGAACTGAGGTTTCATCATTTGTTTTCTTTCCCCACTGGAATGAGTAATAGATACAGAAAATGTGAGGGTGCACACTCAGATCAATGCATGTGAGATACTTGTGCTTACATACTTGTATCCGACCCATTGAGTTGTGCAGTTGTGCTGTAGCCTTTGGGCCACAGGATTTCTGTTACTATTGTCTTAACCCCGTCCATATTAAGGTATTTGTAGAAGATGAACAGTTTTGCCTCCTGGAAGAGTTCCTGTAGTAAAATAGTTGACGTATGTATATTAGAATTGAAGACCTTGACCCTAGTCCTGTCATATTTCAGTCAAATTTTCTCCTTTCTCCTTACAAGTTGTTCACAAGTCTCACTCTTACTTAGCTGAAGATGTGTTCTAGTCCTCAGAAAACCTCATGTATACAAAAAAGAATTTAATTTACCTTAAAAGTTGATTTTGCTAATTGATCTTCTCCCTTTTTTTGGATTTTTTAATTTGTGTTGCAACTTTTCTTTGCTCTTGTCCCCCTCTTTTGTTTATTTCCGTGCAATAGCTGCCCCCGGATTATTTGCTGTTCTTTCTTCAGATTTAGGAAGTCATAACCCATCTCAAATAATACCTTTCAATGTACTGGCTAGATTCCTGTCTGGATGTCAGTAAATTTATCCAGGTATTTCCTCTTTTAGGTAGCAAATTAGGAGGCAGTAGAGTAGAGTATTAATTGTCATTGTTTCCTTACACATATCCGTTAAGTTTTAATCTTAGACTGTAATATTTCTAACCCTTTAAACTTGCATAGCCTTCAAAAGGTACAATTATATTATGTCAAATACTGATGCAAGTGCTTGTCATAACCATATCCTGCCCTCCTGCTTCCATTTTGCAGGATCGTAAAGGAATCAATGTATAGGAAACCAGTGATTCTGCTTAACTTTATTTATTCTTTTAATCTTCCTTCTTTCAATGCCTATGTTTATAAAAATATTTCTTTTGTTTTGATAAAATTGAAGTCTTTCACATGTGTAGTCTAGTAGTAGTATACACCAGTGTCTCTATATGACACAGTCTGACTTATAAATAGGCAGTTCGAATCTTGATTTTCTGGATGGAAAGTTTCAGGTTACTTTCAGGTAGTCCTGACTCGACAGGTGAGAGACATGAAGCTTCAACTCTGGAAAAGTAGTTTCAAGAATCATTCGTAGACAGAAAAACTCTAAAGAAAGAAAGATTTCTAGTACTGAAAAATGCTCTTTTGTATCCTAGGTATTTGATTATGACTTTGGACTTCAAGATGACTTCATTGGTTCGGCCTTTTTGGATCTCACTTCATTGGAATTAAACAGGTATGGCACAAACAAGCCTATGGAATACTTATATGTATTTATCTGCTAGTACCGTGTTTGTGGAGTTGTAAGTAGAACATTATGCTAGAAAATAATTATGTAAACCTACACAGTATGAAACTAACCAAAGAAAACCACTTATGTTTAAGAAATTACTGTATTTATGAATGTTAATTTATTAGCTGATTATGCACATTTTTACAGTGTCTGTGGAGAGGTTAGTTTTATAACCACTTTAATCTTGTTTTCATATTAGCTTAATTAACAGCATTACCACCTGATATTTGAAAGTTTTTTTCTGTTTTTTAATCCATTAATGTTACATTTTTGATTTAATTACTTCAGTACATGTAAGTACTTAATACCGAGTGAAACTATTTACTATTTTTTATGAGCATTCAGGCAGAAATACTTAAAAGTAGAAATAGGGCAAATTTGTGACACTGTTTTTAAGTAGGTTCATATAAACTCAGATGCCTTTAATTCTCATGATTGAGAGATTTCATTATATGAGAGCCTGAAGTCCAAGTAAATGCATAGCTTTTTGTCTCCTAGGCAGACAGATGTTACCTTGAGTCTGAAGGATCCTCATTACCCTGACCATGATCTGGGAAGTATATTCTTATCAGTTCTGTTGGCTCCAGGAGACCAGCGAGAAGCGGTAATTTTAAATATTTTAATAAGTGTCATCACTCCTGTGACTGGTCTGTGGTTGGATCACAAAGCACAAAAGTAGATCTCAAATGATGAGATTAATTTGACTTTACTAATTCTTAGATAGCACTGAGCGATGTTTCTGGTATAGTACAGCATATTTCATCTGAGTTGAATCCTCCCTTATATAGCTAGTAGTAAGGGATCCAGATGGATCAGGTAAAGTCAGTTGTAGGTGAATGGTGCTGATTAGTATGGAGGGACATCAGTAAACTGTTAAGAATTTTGGACCTAGTCTGCTATCTCTAGATAAGAATATTTGAATCCTATTCTATGTGGAAAATAAAGTCGAAAAGGCAGCGTTTCTGCTTTTTGACATCTAATGTTAAAGGATTATTTGATGCTTTTCAATTTCTTGAATTTACATTTCAATTACAAAATTATATGATTTTCTAAGTTTATTGTAATTTCTTCATCAGTCTTACTTTTCTGAGCTGCATAGTTGTAAGTGAAAATAGTTTCCATGTTTCTGGATTCTCTTAGTTGTGACAAACTATTATATTTTACTAGCTTTTGTGACTGTTGACTTGAGCAGTAGAGGTAGAACTATGGCAGAAATAGAGGAGATGATTCTCACTCTGAGAGGTTGTAAAATTAAATGGATTCCTTTGGCCTCAGATAGGCTGTAGGGAAGCATTTGGACCTTGCAGATACATTTTGTCTTAAACAAGCTGTTTTCAAATGAAAGGAGAAACTGCCACTAAGCAATGGAACCTGTGGAAGCAGGGCAGTGTTTTGTTGCATTTTTTATGCCAGTCTCTTTCCCACACGGTGAGTTACCACTGTGCAGCCACAAAACTCAGAAAGTTTACTCAGAAACTTTGCCCAGGCACTTGAACACACTGACACACACACTCAACCCGGCCCGGAACCTTCAACATGGCCAGGTTTCCAGAATCTTCCAGGAAGAAGACGGTTCTGCATGCCCAGAACTCATCCAAGAGGTACTGGGACATTTACCGGAAGAGCCAGGGTTATAACCCCCCAATTTTTGACATGTATGTGCGCCTCCACCTCTGATGGACCAGGACTGTATCTCACAACTATGGGCCACGATCATGCATGCATCACAGAAGCCATGGGTGGTGGTATCTTTCTCTCTCTTGTACTATCTCTTTTGCTTTCTGTTTCTCTTTTGAATTTTCCTCTCTTAAGATGATCATACACTCCAAAACAGCTATACACCCCTTTTCCAGGTTGTTACACTTTTTTTTCCCAGTGATGGTTTTAAAGCACTTGTTCTAAAAAAAATTTTGTTGTATTACTTATTTAGCGGAGTTTTGATTTAATCCACCCCTAAGGATCCATTAACAATGAACCTGGTTGCCCTGCCTCAGGTTGCAGCAGATGCCAAGAAAAAGCATTATTCTGATGAAATCATCTATGGATATGGTCAGCTGCGTGATTTTTGTAGGAACATAGATGTTTCTGTGTGCTGCAGTGTGAGACATCATCCTGTTGCATACCTGAGGAATACTGTCAAATTCTACTGGTGTTCTTTTTACACTTTTCTCCCAGGTAGTATTAAATAGCCTAGTAAGTCAGTTACTGGAACTAGGTGTTTGGTATGCAGTGATGCAGAGATGTAGAATTTTGAAAATGGTCTTATCCTCTGTTAATTTTCCTCATGGTGTTCTGTTAGCACTTAATAAAAATAATGGAATGTGGTTACCACCATAGATGTGCATCTAGCTTATATAAGCAGTGTATTTTTCTTTTTTTTTTTTGCCATATGTTTGTCCATACAACTCGGAATTCTGTGTTGCAAATTTACACCTCAAGAGTCTTCTTCACTTAAATTAAGAAATTAATTTAATTTTGGAATTTTTGTGCATTTGGGTAAGACAAGCATTTCTGAGTCAGCTAGTAATTGCCCTATTTTTCCAAGATGCTTTGGCACTATCCTGCCACAATCCTAAATCATGTGGCACAGAAACACTGTATTTTTATGTGGTATGTGGTTATGTGGGCAGCACATTTGTTTCCTTTCTTCATCATACAGAGAGGGTAGCTACTGTGCTGCCCCGTGTTTTCTGCTATTATACAGCGTGCTCCAGAAAATTAGAGTGAGAAAGTGAAATGAAGTGTAACATGTTTTTCCTATGGGTGTTGGTACATTAGCAACTGAATGTTGAAAGTATTGGGAGACCACAGAGTTGCTGGTTAGCAACTTTTTTGATATCCAACTGACTGGTTGTAATAGGACGAAGAATTGGGTTTGTCTTATTACACATTTCATTATTAACTTTTTTGTAGTTTAGCTCAAGTCACCAAATTTTCTTCCCACTTGAATTGTTATATGAAACTTCATTCTGAAAATGCCCAAGATTCCAATTAAGAATCTGATTCCTAATCTGAAGCTTAATATTTATTATTAGAAACCAGTCTTCCCAAGATACGGTCTCAGGGCAATTCTGTCAAAGTTGCAGTAAAATCAGAGAATTTGTGTCAGAATATAGGGAAGATGACCTACAAAATTAATATTGAATTGCTATATGTTTAATATGTTAGGGGTTTAATAGTTCAAGACTCAATTACCTTCTTTTCAGTTACTACATGTACTTATTTATTTATTAGATTTTATTTACTCTCTAAGGAGCAGATGTATTACAGAATTTATCACTCCAGTCGAACTGTCGTCTTTGGTTCTTTTTGAAAGGTTTTGTAATAATGAGGGTATTTTTTATTGAAATAAAAATGATTTGAGTCAATAAATTTTCAAATGTTATGTTGGAGGATCAAGACTAATTCTTGTCCAGTCGTGAAAATGTGCACCATACAAAGCAGCAATAAAAGCAACTCCTACATTCCCAGTCCGTGTAGCATGTGTTTGAATGATTGATGCTCCCCCTCTACTTAGATATCTCTATATATATAATAATTCAAGTGTAGTTGAAATATATAGATAAAAACCTGAGCACTTTTAAGTATCCATTAATGATTGATGCATAGAAGACACAGATACACTGTCTCTTCACATCATGTGCACTTTTTTCCTGTCATTGCAAATTTACTTAAATCCTGTTGGCTTGATATCCCTGTATAGCGTGCATTTCAAAAATAAGTTTTCCCCTGAATAGGTTTTATTTTGCTCAGGTGATAACTGTTACATTGCTTGCAATTAAGAATTGCAAGTAATTATGTAATTAGGGTAATATTTTACCACTTTACACTACTTCTATATTGTTACACATAAATGGTGTTAAATGGTTAAATTGTAAAGCTGAAGATTATGGAAATTACCTGGAAGTACTTAAATTGCAGGTACTATAATTCCGTGTGTTTAAAATGAGAGTGTTTATTAAGACTATAGGGGAAATTAAAAAAAAAATAACTTCAAAAGAAGAAGTTTTAGCTTTCCCATGTAGCCACAGAAATCACATTGTGTATTGATCTAGTATTTTGGGCAGGTCTCTAGCCAAATTTCAAATTGAGCCCTGTTGAACAAGACTTGCTGTTTGTGATGTGTTGTTTGGTAACTTTTTGATATAGATTATACTTTTCAAAGAGATCTTTTCAGTGTGTGAACTGCAGCGAGGCAGTTTTGGCGGTCATGCATTGATGTGCAGGTAAAGGAAAAGTCTTTTGAGAATGTGTTGTTGGAGGACAGGTCTCGCAAAGCATTTTACTGGCGTTTCAAAATAATGTAGCTGTATGTTACAGGAAGATGCATCCTATCACACTACCTAAGAAATATTGATGTTGCTGGAGGATAAGATACTCCAAGTGCAAGTTTGAAGTTAAATGGGACAAATTCAGGGTCCTAGTTGTATATTGCCTCCTGTCTGTGAGAGAGGTATTATTGCAAATGATATTAAAAATAAGCAGCCAGTTTTACAGAGTAATAGATTGTTTCATTTTGGATGACGACTTGAGGTGTGGAAGGAAATTATAGAGATATTTGGTCCACACAGGAACATTTTTTTCCTTATCTTTCTGAAAAAATTCTGGTGAAATTCAGATTTCTTGTGTACTGACTGATGAGATGATCTTGAGAGTTATAGCTGGAAAGCGCCATTTCCTCAGATCAAAACATTACATTTTGGGATTCAGGTATCAATTAAGAATATTAACATAAATATATGTTCATATAATTGTATCTAAAACTCTATTACACTGACTAGGAAAGAGGAGTATTTATTTCGGAGTCCTGGTGGACTGTGAAAAACAGTACTTAAGTAGTTTACAATTGTTTTTTCAGTAGAAGATATTGGACATAATTTCAATCATAAGGAGATTCAGTAAACCAGTTTAATAAATAAGGACACATTATTTGATTTTTGTCGTACATTATATTTCAAGAAAATGCAGAAATAGCTTGCAGTTATTGAGTATTATTGTAAGAGTATGGGCAGATGTACAAATCAAAATTTCTAGAAAATCTTGTCTCTGCCATTTGCTACCTGGTGCTTGTCCTAAAGGCATTTAAATGTGAACATTTAAAGTAATAATCTTGTAATATCTCATTCAAACTATGTACATGAGTAGAAGCACAGCATATCTGAAGCCTGTTCTTTTGATTTTTGACATGTGAAGGCAATTGATTTGTTGTGATTTATGAACAATCATAAATTGTGAATCAAAATTGATTAATGAATTATTTTTATATGACTATAAAAATTAGAAAGTTTTTAGTATTCGAGAAGAGTTTAATCTATTTCCAGCCTAATGCAGTAAGTTGCAGTAGCACTACTTCCAACAATTAATTTGTATTATCTTCGTTCTGTTTAGCAGTACTTGTCCTTTACATTCATGCAGCATTTTAATTTTATTGCTTTGGGAGAGTAGATAGCTTAGGTAACCAGTGTAAACTAAAAAGATGTAAAATAAGAAAAATATGAGAGAAGTACGTCTATATAAAAATATTAAAACCTGTGAGCTCTAAAGATTTGTTAATTTTAACTCTGTTAATTAAAAATTATGTGGTTATGATGTACCTTCTGTATTTCTCATTAGTTTCTCCTTTTGATGACCAGTTTAATCGAAGTCAAAAATAGCAATTACTTGATTTTTTTCTCAGACCTGCTCCAACAAAGCTTGTCTTGTTACTTTAATTCTGACAGTGTTTATTATTTCCTTTTGGTTACATGTGGTGCTGTATGTGCTAGTGTGCTGTTCGTGATTTTTGTGCATGTGTCCGGGCTTTCTGCAGATTCTGTTTGGTGTTGTCGTCATGGGTGCCACAATGCATGTGAGTTTTTCTGGCTGTTTTTCCATCAGCATTCAGTACACAGATTCCACCACTGGAAAACCTGCAGTAAGCAAGTTCTTCAGAGCTGCATGTCGCCCATGTCTTCACTGCGGTAGCTGTTCCCTACCTGGGTCTTAGTAGGCAGTTTTTGGCGACAGGAAATGACAAAGTTGGTAGCTTGATAAGAAGTGTTGCCTTGGGACCAGCAGAGACTGGGGACAACTGTTCATCACTGCCAGCAACCTAACAAAGAAAGTGGAAAAAAAGGAAACAGACGAGTTCTACTTGAATATTGTTATTTATTGAGATTAAAGTTCAAGGCATTGTTTTTTTCCTAAAATAACCTATCTCAAATGATGCTTAGTTTTTTTTTGCTTCACATGAAACTATTAACATTAATGTGCTGTCAGTTTGCTTGCTGTCTTAAATCATATCATGCATTATTAGTATTTATTTGTTTGTTTATTTATTTATTTATTTGCCAGAGGGCCAATAACATCATCAAGAAGAACCCCAGATATAGGCTCAGGGCATGGAATATTTTCACATGAAAAAGTTCTATGTAGATCATCCATCCTGATCTACCATATACTGTATGCTTATTTTATTGGCTTCTAAGGATGGTTGTTATGGCTTCAGCGTATCCTGCTGTAGCTGGTAGTGATGCCAATGCACTCAACAAGGGTGGTCGTACCTTTCTGTAGCTACTACTCAAACTGAACTCCTCAGAGTTGAAAGAATCATAGAGTGGTTTCGTTTGGAAGGGACCTTAAAGATCATCTAGTTCTAACCTCTTCCAGTAGGGCGCCATCCAACCTGGTCTGGAACACTTGCAGGAATGGGGCAGCCACAGCTTCCCTGGGCAACAAATTCCAATGCCTCACCACTCATGGTGAAGAATTTCTTCCTAGTATCTAACCTAAACCTATATATAGTTAATTCAGCTGTCAGGCCATGTTCTCTTCCATGAGCTCTTCCAGGCTCTTCCTGCTCTTCCTGGTCGGAAGCCCAGTGAAGCTGAGTTTGTGCTCTGATTTATAGCTATGTAGGATTCAGAAATGACAAGGAAGGGAGGAGCTGTTCTGTATTGGACAGGACCCAGGAACTCAGATTTTCTTCAGGGCCTGCTGAGGGCCTCAAGCTGTTTAATTCTTACATACCTCTCCTAGAAAAATGAGTCAAATGGTGTTCTCCATCTTTATAAAACATTAAGTATCTCTGTATATTTTCCAAAGCCACAGTGCTACAATTATTATTAATATACAGCAGAGCGCTTAGGATTTAACTGTCCATAGCAATTTACAGTTTCTTCAGCAGCTAGTTATTTTTCTCCTCACAAAAAACTGTGTCTATTTGAAAAGTTTGTGGATATTTCATAAATAAAACCCCCACATATTTTCTCTCATTTTAATTTTTTTCCCCAAATTATAATTTAATTTCTTAGCAAGGAAAATATTTTCATTTCAAAATTTATTTCCATTATCTGAAATAGAAAGTGGTTTCGAAATAGTTAATAAAAAAAATTACATTTGTTTTTCATGACAAAAGTTTCAATTAAATTAATCGCCTTTGATTTATTCCTGCTCAGTGTCAATAACAGGCTGCTAAATCTTAATAGGATGTATAAACGAATGTCTTTGCATTTCCACAGAATTATTTTAAGCAACAGTTGTGTTCACAGATAAACCTTCCACAGGCTACTTGACCAGAATGTCTCTTTGATTTAATGATTAAGAATCTGTCTTGGATACTTTGCCTTCTAGCATGTCGGAGGATGGTGTCTAGGAGTGCCAAGGTTTTACGGATTATTTAGGTAATGAGACAGGGCAACTGAGATTTGGCTTTTTAAAAGAGTGAAGATACAACTTTTTTTTCTATCTCATGTATGTAATTACCAAACCAAAGAACTATTTTTACTGCTGTGAAATGAACGAGCAGTGATAAGCTTAAGAATTTTGTAATAGATTCATGTTGTCAAAGGAGTCTCATGCAGGTTTTCTCTTTTGTGGCTACACCTGGGAGTAAAACATTAGTATTCAAAAAAATTGGAGTATTTTAATATTACAAAAAGCCTACTATTCAAGTATCAGTCAGAACTGAAATCACTATCAGTAATGGCACATTCATTTATTTTCATTTTTAAATCTAATTCTTTCTGTCTTTTCTGTCTTTTCTTTCTTACAAATTTATGTAATGCATTGTCTCCAGAAATGAGACACTCATACCACCCAGCAAAGTATGCCTGGGTGTGGACAGGGCTGCTACTTGTCTGGATTTATTTCAGTCTTGTGTGTCTGTTGCTGGAGTATACATGTTGCTGCTTCAGTTGTAGTGGTAGTTAAATGTGAATTGCCCTATTTGAGACTGTTGGCCTCCTTTTCTGTATTGCAGAGGAAAGGTAATTAAAATGCTCTATTTTATTTTCAGGCAATGCTAATGAGGAAGAGTTGGAAAAGATCAAGTAAGGTAACTTTGTAACTTTTAGCATGTGGTCTTCTAGCTTTCGGCGGTGGTTTTTTTGTTGGGGTTTTTTTTGGGTTTTTTTTTGTTGGTTTTTTGGGGGGTTTTTTTGTTTGGTTTTTTTTAGAATGACTATGATTTGTTGCCAGGCATGCCATATAGGACTGCAAACTTCTGGCACAGGATTCATTGTCCTTCAAAATGTGTTTTAATGACGGTGTTTTTTGTTTCATCAAATATACATCATGGTACACTTCAGCTTTTAATATAATCATAAAACCTTTCAACTTTGTTACAGCACTTTAACCTATCTTGAAGTCATCTAGTAACTTCTTGTAAGTGGCTAATGTCCCAATTCCTTTTCTAAAACGTTCAGTTTCTCAAGTGTAAACAATTTGCTTTGTTAATGTGAACAAAGAATTCATGCCAAACAGTTTCTTCCATTTTCCTGTTACTTACTTCTCTCACTGATTAGAGTTTTTGTGTGCAAAGTTTTCACAGTCAAGCTTCTTGAAGACAAATTTCCCCTATCACTGCTTGAGCACAGGTGACAGTCATAGCCAGGCTTTACAAGAGCATAGTGGACTCCACTTTATAGAGCTCTTCAAGCTTTTCCCTTCTTAGGAGTTGTGGAAGTGATAAAAAAGGAACAGTGTATGCTCTTTTCCACAAGAGAAAGACTGAGAGTTTGACTGTAGCGGAATACAACCGATTTTTACCTTTTTTTTTTTTCTCTGTATTGTTAAAGAGTGTATTTACTGCCTAAAGGAAGTGAATTAAAATTTCTCAGAGACTTGAGCTAGTGAGATGTAGATATAAGTTACCATGTAAAGATGTTAAAAGGAGAAAAAAAAAGCTATGTGGGGTGATTCACTTATTTTGTTAAGTTTTTTACTCTTCTAGCATATTGATACACAACTTTAAATAGGAGGTTGTAAATAAACACTGTGGTATATGGTGCTCACTTGACAAATATTTGCACTTTTTTAGACCAATTTGTATTTTTAACCTTAAAAAATAAAAGAGAGCAGTGTTCATAATTCTTGGGTTATGGATGGGTTTTTCACACTGTCTGCTTCTGGGATGCAGGACAGTGCTCAATCTGTTTCCTTCGTGAAATTTATGATGCAAAGATACTTGGTGAAGTGATGATATGTAGTAATTTGATTCTCATGTGGTTCATGTAACTTCCTGAAATATCTAAGGTGCTCAAACTGAAGAGATAAGGAAGAGCTGTGAGAGTGTTGGAGAGTAGAACTGGTTTTCATCATGAGCGTGGTGTGTTGACTCTTGATGTGCTGACTGTACTGGGTAACAGTTTGTCCCCACTGCAAACTGACAAAATTGTGAGCTTCAATAATGCTGCATGAACGGTGCAGCATGAGGGTTGGGAATTCTTTAAAGCTCTTCAAGTGAGTTATTTAACCTTGTTCTGCTTTGTTACATGCATTGGATAACATTTCATTCAGTAGTTGGCATCTTTGCAAACTGGCATATCTGAATATTTCACAAAAGGTGAATGTATCGTTTAAGCATTGCATTTTTTCTATGGTTATCTTAGCTGAAGTAATAATTTAATGTAGAGGTGTAATGCATGTACAATATCTTACATGCATTGCTGTGTTTATGGTTTATATACAGAAGTATGTCAGTTAAAACACAGGAGATCATTTGCCTTGCAGGTCTATTCCAGCATTCCAAATCTTTGATCTGCTGTCAGCAAAACAAATTAAAAAATCTTCTATTTACAAAGAATTCATTCAAAAGACTTACTGTTCTCTGGGGTGCAGGCTAATCAATATTAAATAAGACTATTATTTCATTTGCAGATTAAAAAAAAGTGTCTAAAAGTAGGTGTGTACCCTATTAGGTAATAGAGAAAGTGCCCTTTTTGAGGTCGTTCTTCTTCAGGAAGTGTTTGTCTTATGCTTCTGAGAGCTGAGGAAAAAGCAGAATATTAGAATTTTTTTAAGATACCATTATAAAATTTCCTAAACTTAATTTTGTATCTCTCTAGAGACTTTATGTACACCTCTAATAAATGAATTTGTTTTTACATGGCAGTCTTCTTCACTTTTTAAAGTTTGTCCTTGAAGCCTACCTTTTTTGTAACATAGGTAGCTTGAAATTAAGGTGTAGCAATGCAGACCACTATGGCATTGCTTATGTTGATGAACTGCATCTCTTTCTCATGTTTTCCTATGTGACTGTAACTATTTAAACAAAGCTATTTAAATGAAGGCAATACCTTTTAGATAAAGCATACTGAGAGAGAGCTCTGTCAGAAACATCCATTTCACTGAAAACTGTTTTCTTCTGAACAAGAGTCTACTTTTTCAGTTTTCACATCTGTGGGAGAATTGCTGTGAAATTGAATTTGACCATGATCAGACCCCATGTTAAACTTCTTACATTAATGACCCATTAAGGAAACATCAGGAAAACTTTTTAAATGCTTTAATTGAAGGACAAACTAATTAAACAAGTGGTTTAGCATTTTTAGCCAACATGTTAGGGGAAAAATATATGTAAGATTTATCTGCTATGCTCTCTCAAATAACATCATTCCAGTAAAATCTGAAGGAAAAGATAATATGTCACCTTTTCTTCTCTTACACCCTCTCTTCTGTTTCATACCATCAATGGTAAGTTTAGAACTGAGACCACTAGAAAGTACTAAAATATCATGATACTCTTTGATTTATACTATTAATATTTGATGAACTATTTCAGAGTGACATTGATCAATTAGAACCAAATGCCCATTCTTACCAGAAATGAATATAAATTAGTATGTTTGGCAACAGGTTATGTATAAGATTAAAAATACATTGTCATCCCAAAGTCATGGAATCATAGTGTTGTTTGGGTTGGAAGGGACCTTAAAGACCATCTAGTTCAACACCCCTGCAGGGGCACCTCCCATTAGACCAAGTTGCTCAAGCCCCATCCAATATGGCATTGGAACATTTCTGGGGTGGGGCATCCACAGCTTTTCTGCACAACCCATTCCAGTGCCTCACTACCCTCATAGTCAAGAATTTCTTCCTAATACCCAGTCTGAAGCTACCTTCTGTCAGTTTGAAGCCATCCCCCCTTGTCCTGTCACACCATCCCCTTGTCAAAAGTCTCTTCAGCTCTCTTGTAGCCCCTTCAGGTACTGGAAAGGGCTCTAAGGTCTCCCCAGATGTTTCTCTTCTTCATGCTGAACAACCTCAACTCTCACAGTCTGTCTTCAGAGGACAGGTACTGCAACCCTCTGAGCATCTCTGTGGCCTCCTCTGGACCCACTCCAATAGGTCCATGTCATTACATTGAGAATCTCAGAGCTGGAAGTAGTACTTCAGCTGGGGTCACAACAGAGCAGAATAGAGTAGAGGAGGAGAATCACCTCCTTTGACCTGCTGACCACACTCCTCTCAATGCAGCCCAGAAGGTCATCTGTGTCCTGGGCTGAAGCAACATATGAGAAGGTCATGTTGAGCTGCTTATCCACCAGCGCCCCCCAGACCTTCTCCTCAGGGCTGCATTCAATCCATTCTCTGCCCAGCCCGAATCTGTGCTTGCCTTAGCCCTGACCAAGGTGCAGAACACTGCACTTTGCCTTGTTGAACTCCATGAGATTTGCCTGCGATCCCTCAGTCACAACTGAGAAGCTACTTCTGATTAGTTGCAATTGGGGATAAAAGAGTGTATTTACTGCCTAAAGCAAGTGAATTAAAGTGTTTTTACTTTGCATTTAGGTAACTGTATTTGCTCTAATTCAGCTTTAGAAACTTCGGCACGTATTTTTAAACTGAAAAATAGAACTTACGGACAATTCAAACAAGAATGAATTGCTAAATGAATGGCTCTCAGCTCCAAACTGCTGACTGCTTTTAAAATGTCTTTTTTCTAAAAGTATGTGTGTTCCAGTTGCACAAACTAAAGTGACAAAACCTATGGCCTTAAAAACTGATAATTTTATGCCCAGCTTGAAATGCTTAGTTTCTGTGGCTCCTGATTTGCCTTTTCCTAAGATCAAAAGCATTTTTTCTGTTTTAAAATTGAAACAAAATGCTTTTTCGCAAGAATGAGATGCCTCTTGAGAAGACAAAATTGGAAATAGCAAATCATGGTATAAGTATTGCAAAGACAAACATAAGCATAGAGTTGTATGATATTTCTTAATTGAAGGAATTTGCAGTTGTTTCAATCTTTCAACCAGAATCTTTGAACCAAAACTCGCTGGAATTTCAGAATACATGGTAGAATTATTGCATTTGAGTTTTCGTGAAGAATCTTTTAACACTGAGAAAATACACTTGTTTTTGTAAGGCATGAGATTCTAGATGTCAGTTTAGCAGCTGTAAATAGTGCTTGAAGGAAAGCTACTAAATAATGGAGTACAAGTAAAAAACAGTCAGAATAGATATGCCTGTTTGGTAGACATCTAATTATAAAAATTATGCAAATATTTGGTGAGGCTTAAATTTATGTTAAGTGTATGTGAATGATAACAGCTGATCCTAAGAACAAAAGCAGCAGAGTAACATTTTGTCTGGGGTTTCATGCCTACATTTCCAAAAGCATGTGGAGTTTCCATGAAGTATTGGTTGCCACTGTCTTTTTGTGTATCACGTCCATGTCAGCTTGAGGGCTGTGGGGACGTTGCTTATCCCAGACAATAACAGGATCATGAGGAGACCTGTTGACTTTCAGATGTTGCAGCCACAGTTTCCAAGGGGAATTACTGGGAGAAAGAATGGAGATGTTAGGACTATACTGGCACAGCCTCTCTGAAAACTTCTTCTGCACACTGTTGTCTTGTAGAAATGTTTTCACCCTGTTCCAGAAAATTCAAGTCATTCTGAGTGCCATAGTCTGCATCATACTACACCTGAGCTGCATCCGGCAAGTGCACTTAAGTAGAAGGCCAAATTTTTCAATTTAGAAAACCACAAAAATATGTGAAACACTGCAAAAGTATGAGCTCATATTATAAATATTGTAGTGTCATGATAGCACTGCTCTACAGTGGCAGCATTGGGTTGTTAGCTCAAACTCCATAAACCAGATTTAACATGGCAGTTGAAACACTTAGGGTGTAGGGCAGTGTAAATCTCTCAACTACAGAAACTTATATTAGCTTCACCTAGAATTAAAATAGCCTTATATGTAAAATTTAGCTGATAAAAAGGTGAGGAAAGTGTTCTTTCATATTGCAGTAATTATCAGTAGCAGTCCATTTAGAAAACTTTCTTAGTTACAATGAGCAAAAAATAAGAAGGGATCACCATGAACCCGTTGAAGGCATTTTTGTAGCTCAGTGTCTATATGTTGATGACTTCTACAAGGTGTCATACTTTGTGTTTGTAATACAAGAAAAGTATTGCAAATGCATATGACTGTCCCTTGATTTTTTTCATCATTTTTTACATAGAACTAGCAGCTGTATCTACTGACATTCTCAATCTTTATTTTACATTGTTTATCCAAGCTGTGTGGACATCCAAGAAACAGGGGGAGAAGAATTCTGTTTACTTGAATTTACAGCAGTGGTTTGCAACACTGACTTTGATTCATCTTTCTGTATTTTTACATCTGTACTTTGTTAAGTGATGGAGAGAAGTATTTTTCTTTTCTATATTTTTTCACTAATTTCTTGATTGATATTTTATTTTAAGCTTTCAAAACAAAGTTACTTTTTGGATAGAGGTACCTCTGCAGAACGTATAGCTGCATTATTGATTTGCTTTTTTAAAAGTTTAAGAAGTTTGTGGTAGGCTGTTCTATTTCTGTCTATTGTGTTCCAGGACTCAGAGGAGCAATGTGTCCTAGGGGTGTGTGTAATAAGGAGGAGGTTTAATAAAAGCAGAGTCTGTTTGCACGAGCACATGCCAGTGAGAAAGGTGGTGCTTTGCAGGGCGTGAGGGCTGATCAATGAAGAAATGAGGTCGGGCTGGGAGAGGACAGTGTGTGGGGTTTCTCCAACTCAATATGGACTAAAGTTTCAAAGGACACTTCATTACACAAAGATAAACAAAAGTATGAGGGGATTTTCAAAAGTACTGACGAAGTGCATCTCTTCTTTTGACAAAAGTAGGAATAGCTCATCAGCAATGCGGTATTGATTATCCTGGGATCAATGCCCAGATCCTGACTAAGCCTGGTTGGTTTCCCATCCAGTAATGTTACCCAGAAATACCTGAACACATGCAGAATATTAAGTAATGTTTATTAGATCATCTTGCAGCTCTGACATTTGCCTAGCTCTATTAATCACATCTAGGAGAGGGTACAGTTCTGTCAGAACATTCTTTCCTGTTGATGCCCCTGGCACACCCACTACATCACAATTAGACAGAATAGGTGAAACACAAATAAAAGCTGTGTTTATCCCATAAGAAAATGCTGGGTTTGCATGCTATTTATTAAGCATTAAAGCAATGTGTGGATATGAAAATATGTGGGTTTTTCTTTCACAGGCAGCTTTGAGCATCCTTTTGCGTGAAGTCAAATTTAAATTTTCTTTTGGAAAAAGAGAGAGAGAAAACTTCACTGCATGAAGGCTGCAACTTTTCCACCACCCCATGTCTCGGGGGGGTTTAGAACATGTCAGGTGGGAGTCACCATGCCTGTATCCTGCACAAAAATGTGAATAATGTAAATAATAGTCCCACATTAATGACGGTTGTGGATTGAGATCTTTATCTTGTTTCTTTCCACATTGTGGCATTATATATGAAATTTGTAACTTCCCACATGTTTACAGAGAAATGAAAAACTGTGTTGTTTCTTCATTTTTTTGCTGTTCGTGGCACAAGAGTGAATCCAGGCTGCAATACTCACTACATGCTTTCTGAGGGAAACAAGTTTCCTCAGAATGAGTCTTGAGAAACAGTCCTTTGTAGGAGAAATTGAGAAAGATACATGCTCATTTATTTGTTTTATTCTTATGGTTTTCCTTCTGAATTTGTAACTCACTGTGGGCTGGGTTTCTTAGATACCTAAAAATGTACCTAGAAATGTGCCTGCCTCACACTGTGAAATTACATTTGTAAGGGAAGAACTTTACAATGTGAAATCAGTCTTACTTTCCCATTTTTTTGTCTATTAGCTTTTTGTCAAATTTGACTTGAAATCTGAGCATTCTTTTTTTGTTTCTCTTCCTACAAGAACCATTATATGAAAAAAGAGGTTATGTCAGTACATTATCTGTAATTTCTGAGAATAAGTGTGGCTTTGAATGGAAGAAAAGTGTGTTGGATTCCCTTCAGTCTTGCTTAGAAACAAGGAAAGTGCCAGCTGGAACTTATTCTTGGTGGAGAAGGCCACACAGCCTATGCCTTTCATGTCCAGGAAATCGCAATAGCTTTAGCTCCAGCAAGCTATACCCTGACTCTTTCAGTACCTCTCCCTTTGCTTTCCATGTATCTGTTACCAATAAAGACAGGAAAGAGCATGTGGTCTACATTCCCTACCTTGAGGAAGAAACAGCCACAACCAATCAGTACCTCTTAGCAGCCAGCTGCTTTTCTTCCAGCATAGCGAGACGTAGTCTCTGGAGCTTCGCTGTCAGTCAACATGCCACTGGGCTCTGCATAAAGCTTTGATTGTCACTGACTGTGAGATGTGGCTCTGTGCTGGGAGGGCTTCCTCCAGCAGCACGTGAACGCTTGTTCTCAGGCCTCCTGCCTGACTCTTGTGAGCTCCAGTCTGACCTGTCCATCATTCTACACCCAGCTCTTGGTCATCTAGCTCTTGCCTTGCCTCCTTGCATGGAAATTACCCCCACTGATGAAACTCCTGAGTTCTCATAAAAATTCACTTTGCTTTATAAGGGGGCAGATGCTCTAGTGCATCACATTATTGTAAGAGATGCTGAAAATACGGAATTTAGATCAAGTATACTCTCTAAATTTTTCACTGTCTCAGTGATAGTGAAGTAGAGAGCTATGCAGTTGTGCTTAAGATTTACTTCAAAAGAGTTGTAAATGCAAACTCAAGCTTATTTTTCATGATAGTATCCTGGAAATTACATGGATTCCCATTCAGCTCTTAAAACACTCCCAAGAACTGTATATTCTTTGCAAAAGAAGTCTCAGCCACTGCTTATATCCCAGTATAAAATATCTTCCTAAACATGTCTGGTCTTTTCTTCTTTCTGTATCTCTCATTACCTTGTGTTCAGGGCAGAGTCAATGTTGGTTACTTATTATCCAGTCTTTCTTTTGCTCTAAGCCTTCTAAGAAACTGGAACAAGAAGAAAAAAATCTACCACTTCTTCACAAGTCAAGTCCTTGGCAGTGTTGAAAGTATGTCCTCAACAAGAGGTGTATTTGTGCTGAAAAGAAGCTTGAAGTTTATATAATGCTCCCAAGTTGTAGATGAAATATCTTCTGGCAACTGATTTTCCCAGTTCTGCCCTAATTTTTGTAGCATGTCTGCCTTCTGATGTCCCACTGGTGCTTCATGTTGCAGGTAAAGTTAAAGATTATTACACACACACACACTTGTTTGCCTTTGTAGAAACAGTAAGTTTGTGAGAATATTCTCTGCAGTCAAATCCTTCACTTCCGGAAGACAAACCTTTAATAAATACTGTGAAATATTTTGGGAATAACCATACTACTTGGAATGAATAGCCATTAGAAAAAACAAATGCATGCCAATAAAATACCTGAAATACTGCAAGAAGTATGTTAATCAGATTTTCTCCAAGCCCAGTGGCCACAGTTCTCGTGTCTCTTCTCTCTGGAGGCTGAGTGTGATTATAATCGAGTCTAATTTCTATCATTGTCTTGAGTAATAAAGTAAAACCCCTGTCCTGGGCACTTGCATAGCTGTCATCATCCAGCTGTGTTTACCATCTAAAAGACTCAAACTAAATCTGCACTGAAACTCTCTTACAGAGGTGCTGGAGGTCTGTGAGGGATGAAACCAGGCATGCAAGACCTGCATCTATGGAGGGTTGCTGAGCCCACGTAGCTTGTGTTGCTCAAACTACATTGCATAATAAAGAAAATTTGATGTAGTTACAGGAGGGTATACAGGCATATATACTTTTTTTGATGCCTAGAGAAAATAATTTGCAAGTTTGAAAATTGTTTAGCTATCTGCTGTTTTGATTATAGATAAGGTAGCCTTGAATGGATAAGTTTCAGAATAGAAGGGAGAGCCTTTACCATCATTGCTTCTCAGATGCACCCAAGACACATTTACCTTCCTCAGCAGTGCAAAGGTGATTCCCTGCATCTGGTACCTTGTACCCATTGTAGCTCAGAGCAAACTGGAAATGATCTGAAGTTGATCAAGTTTGCTGCCTCCTGCTCTCAAACCCCCAGTGGAGTTCATTGGCAAAAGCTGTAGCCGCCTGGTTTGTGTGTGCGAATCTTATTTTAACCCCCAAGATCAGTGCCTGAGGGTTCACAAGTGCACAAGTTTCTGCACAGTTCTGAACAGAGGTTCTGTTGTTTTCAAACTCTTTAACTTATGTGCTGGTACTTAATTCATGTTTCTGAGAATACCACATCGTTTCAGAGGCAGAGATAGAGGAGTTTATTGAATTATTTTTCCTTGATCCATGTTTCTCCTGGTGGATTTATATTATGTTATTCTAAGGGAAGTTTCATATTCATGCTGGGGTTTTGTGTTTATAAACATAGAGTTTGTTCAAGTTCATTCAATCATATGCTACTGATAGAAGAGACTTTCTAACATTGATTTTTATTCTATCAGCAGAGGGAGAAGTGAAGCAGAAAAAACACCCTTTTTTTAAATGAACATTTCCTTGAGGAGCATTTGTTCTGCTTGCTTCTGCAAAAGCAGCATATGACATTACCTGCATAATTGTCACTATTTTATTACTCTCCAAGTAATTCTTTGCAATATAGTTTACATATGTACTGTCAAATGGCTTCAAGTGGCTTAAGGTGGTTGTTTTACATTCATAGTTACATGAAAGAGAACATTAAAAAGCAGGGGAAGTTCTGGAATTGTGTTAACTAAATCTATGCGCTTTTTTCCCTAAAGTTTCAGACGCAGAGCTTACGTCTCTCAGACCTGCACAGAAAATCTCAGTTATGGAGGGGGATAGTTAGTGTTACCCTAATAGAAGGTCGTGAACTTAAGGCGATGGATGCAAATGGGCTCAGTGATCCTTACGTGAAGTTTCGTTTGGGGCATCAGAAGTACAAGAGCAAGGTAATTTTTAGCTGTGACCGAAAGTTTTTTTGAAATGCTTTGTTCCTGTTTGGTGTTTGTTAGCTTGTATGACTTTCAGTCGTGATGGAGATTTATTGTTGTAATAATTACTTGTCAGAACACCTAGAGCTTTGTTTAGATGTTTCTTTTTGTTTCATTATAAACAAAAGTAGTACTAGATGGGAAAAAATGTAGCACTGAAAAATGTGGGTTTGCAGGGGGACACACCTAATATTCCATGCAGACTATGTTGGATTTTTTTACTGTTAGGGGTCATTCATGGTAGGAAAGAGATGCAGAGTGATTCTGACAAGTTCTTCCTGGCTTGATGCTAGGTGCCTCTTGGACCATTTGCATTGTCTTATCCCAAACCACATCATGCTTATAATCTTTCCTCTTCGTGACCTAAACAACAAGTTTCATTGAAGTTTTCTTTATGTATGAGCTTCACAGGTAAAGAGGATTGATCTAGGAGATAATTACTGTGAAGAGTTGCTTGGCTTTGTTGCTATTATTTTTTCTTTCTCTTGGTCCCTACTGTTTTGAAAATTGATGTTTAGGGAAGATGTTGGGGCTGGCGATGATGCAAATGACCTTCCTGTCTCGATGGCCATGAGTTTTCACAGCCAGATGAAGGTTAAATTGAGGAAGAGGGCAGGAACATTCACTTATCATATTTGCAGACCTCTGAGCCCTGCTTTAGGGCCTCTTAATCTGAAATTAGAAGAAATCAAATTTTGTGCTGTTGTGAATTAAAAATTTTCATAATCATCTCTGAATTTTCTTTTTTTTCAAGCCACTAGAACTGGTGGTTGTGGGAAGTAGTATTAGGTAAATAGGAAAGATGTTAGGCATTTTCTGTTCTTGCTCAGGACAGGTGTGACTGCTATGAATACTGCTTTTTGCATTATGGTAGAAAATTCTGAAGCTTTTTATTCTTCATAGTGTGGTCAGAAATGTATGGACTGAAATCTATTGAAATAAGAAGTAGCTGGACTGAAAATTATTAAGAAAGCTACTTTCATCAGAGTTGCAAAGGAAAGGAAGTACAATACAGTTTTGGAAGTGAACTAGTTTTATTCCATATAAAGTAAACCATAGTATCATGTTTCTCCCAATATTATTGCAGCTGGGAAAAAAGGACATGATACAATTGTTTGTTTAAGTACTTACAGTCACCGTCTATGTGTCATTGCAGTTGCTTTGTTTACCTTTGGGCTCAGAAACATAACTTCATAGCTAACTGTCACTTCACAGAGGACATAATTTTTCTACAGAGAAATGGCTCCATTCCCAGGGCAAATCGTTTGTTCAGGAGGCTTTTGAAGGTGAGAGGTTGCAGGATTTTGGAGGTTGCTGTTACATCAGAGAGGCATGAGAGAACTGGCTAGTTGTCTTTCCTAATTATAGTTTTTTAATTCTCTCTGCTTGAGATATTGATTCTGCAGCCAGGAAAAGCTTCCTGAACATATTCTAATGATCAAATTTACAATTTAAGAAAATGTATGCTTTCACTATGTAATATGACTCTCTTTTTGTTTTCCTTTCAGATTGTTCCAAAAACTTTGAATCCTCAGTGGAGGGAGCAGTTTGACTTTCATCTCTATGAAGAACGAGGTGGAATTATTGATATTACTGTGTGGGACAAAGACGTTGGCAAAAGGGATGATTTCATTGGCAGGTTTGTTCAATTCTAGCCTTCTTGGTCTGTGGGGAAGAGAAAAGTCTGTGAGAGAGGATGATCAAAATCAGCTTTGCCATTGAAACTATTTCTTATGACCATTTGTTGTTGGTTTCTTGTTTGGGTGGTTTTTTTTAAGTTTGGGGAGGATTTTCTGCAATGTTTCAGTACAGTTTGCTGCATTGATGTGATTCTTTACATTGATGATGTAATATAATTTTTATTGACCAGTAGGTGGCAGCTTTTACCAATTGATAGACTAAGGTTTTCAAAAATAAAAATCCCATTTAGAGCAATTACCAAGGCGCAGGAGGTTCCATACAGCAATATCCAGCGTGGAGGAGAAACAACTGTTTTGACTTGATGCATAAGACCAAATTCATCTACCAGTCTTTTTGGTAAATGAAAATAGAGTTGAAGGACTACACACGTATTTTGAGACAAAGAATCATTCACCTAATTCATATTCAGGAAAAGTGAATCTGTCTGGGATTCAAGAAATATTCAAGAATATATTCAATATTCAAGAATTCAATATATTCAATATTCAAGAAATAGCTTATGTTTGTATGGCTATGCTCCATTTTACAGAATAGGAAGTATCTTTAATTGTTAGTTAATAGGGGAAAAAACTGTCTTGTGCTAATAGCTACTACAAAGTAGGTGCTATTTGGAAAGCTCAGATATTTGTTTACTTCGTATTTTCCTTGATATCCATGCAGTCGTAATAATAGCATTAATAATTAATCATTGTTAATCCTAGGTATTTTGATTGTTTTTATTGGAGGTGCTTTCACTAGGACATTGATACTATTAACTAGCAAAATCAGTGTTTTTTCTGTTAGTTAAAATCAGGAATGCAAATCCCACAGACCAAGCCATGTACTTTTGTTGTCAATGTGGCAACATTTCTACTGACCTTTTCTTTCCTCTTATTCCAGTTAGGATAATGGCTTTCTTTATCAAATTAGATGGGTTTAAAAATATTCCGTGTTTATTTCCTACTGTAAATTGTTCAAACTCAGATTATGTACAGAGTCTGTGGCAAGCAAACAGCTTTAAAATTGACATAGACACTTTTCAAAAGTATGCACATTAGGATTTTGTTTTATATGATGAAACACAATGGATGGAGTGTTTATTTGAAGTTTAAATTGTATTTTTTCCTCGTTTTATTTCAGCTGGAATACATGATAAAAATAAATATTCTTGTGAAATTATGTACTAATTTAGTCCTATGTCAACATGTTATATACCTTGGGAAATTATTCCAGTTTTCTTCTTTATTTTAACCTTCTTTTGAAAAGCTGGTGAGATTCAAAGTTTTCATGAGTGATTTTTCAGAGCATCATCATCCAAGCACCACTTGCTGAAATCTTGCTGCTCTTGATTTTTGTGACCCCTCTGTCAGTGTACACATAATCCCTCTTCAGTTTGTCCTTGCAGACACTCTCTCATTTCACCTTCTGTTGGTACCTTATCTCTGGTAATGCAACCTGCAGAAAAATTCTTCTCCGTGGAGATTTCCATGAAAAACTGTCATTTGTCGAGCTCATTCTGAATACGAAAATAGGTCTTAATATTCCCCCTCCCTGATATTCTTTTCCAGTCACTGCAGATAAAAATCACCAACACCTGACAGCTCCACTTAATGCTGACCTCTCTTCCCCAGTTTCTCCTTTCAAGGCTGTCCCTAAAAGCTGGAAATACTTTGGTGCACACACTACAGACTTGCTCTGTGTGTGTGTTATGGTAAGTGTATATTGATTTTTAAAAGCATGACTGAGTCGTGCTCCATGACTAAGGCTCTATGGCTTTCAAGATACACATAATAAGTTGAATATTTTGATTCAGGTTCCAGAAGAAGTGATAATGAGGCTGTGGGAGGGAAACAAAAGACTTCCTGGTAGCATTCTATCATTGCTCAAGAATGGAGGGTAATCCATTTCATCTTGCTGCGATCTTCCTGCCTGCTTGAATAATGTGCAAGCAGCAGCTGTAATGTTATATAAGAATATTTCTATTAAATGCAAATGAAAACAACTGTTTCTTGAAGATCTCCTGCCTGGCCAAAATACAGCTAGGGAGAAGGCACACTAGATGGAAGAACTGGCCAAATTGAGAAAAGGTTTCCCAGGTGGAAGGTAAAAGGGAGAAGTTCCAGGATCTTCCTGGAAAATAGCACAGAAAACCTGTGTTTTTTCTGTGCTAAGTTCAATTACTTGCAAATTCTATTCAAAACCAGAATGCTGTAAACTCTCCCGGAATGATACCATGTCTCAGCTGCACTTTTGTGAAATAAAAGAAGTGGGAAATCAGAGATGTAGGCTTCTGTGGGCCTTGTATATATCATTATACTTGTAAGGGCTTGGGCTTGCAATCCGTTTCTGAGGGGAGGAAAATGCAGGAAAGATGTTTGAGAAGGTTGAGGGCATGGAAATGGGATTCTGGTTTTGGGGTGGCGAAGATGGAAGTGGAAGGGGTGGCTTGGAAGAGCCCCCTGTAAGAGGGAGGAAGATCTTCCTTGTGAGAGAGAGGAAGATGTTAAGAGGGTGAGTGACAGCATGGCATCCTAGTTCAGAAAAGCAAAAGGAGATATCTGTCACAAAAGTAGCATAAAGCTCTGTCTTCATCTTGATGCCCAGGCATGTTCAGTGTGGCAGTGTCTGAAATGAAATGCTGACTGGTTGATTTCCATTCTTGACTTGGAGCATTTTGTGTTTATAAAATACATTTGAATTTTAGTTGTGTGCATTCTCCATGAGAGTTTAAAGGTTGTGGCACCTTGTGAACTTCCACCTTAGAATGTTCTAAAAAACCCCAAACCCTAGAACCAATTCAAAAGCCTGGGAAAAGACCTCATACAAGAGCTTTAAAGAAAATGTATTTCCAATCATGTGCTGATTTGTATGAGACAACACCGTTCTTGACCAGAACTGAGCTGCATTTTACAGGAGATAAATTCTGCCATTCTTCTGAATATAGTTTTTTTTTTTTAAAAAAAACCAAATCAACATTCCAGGACCAAAAATATGAGGTCTAGAAGTTCTTTTTATGGAAAGCACCAGGAGCTAAAGCGACATGGGCTGCCTTCTTGCATTTAAAGAAACATATAGACTTGCGTAAGTGACATTAGTCATTGCTTCATATGATCAGTAGAAATATATTTGTATGTGTATATATTTTTCAGTGTCAGTATATTTAATATTCACATGTTTTTGCTATGAGAAAATAATTTATGTTCTATGTTGAGTCAATATGGTCTGTGATTAAAAACATACTGCAGTAAGTTCATGTAGGTAATACTAAGATCAAAATGAAGGTGATTTTAATCCTCATGTAATTATTTAGCTTTCTTATCATTTATGTTTTTGAAGGCAATTCTGACTGTCACCTTTACAATAATCAGTTAATAAATCCTCATGACTGTTACACCTTTATGCATAGCACTAATCTGAACAAATGGGCTGCTGACAGCTGCAATAAATTGCCAAGAATGAGTGCTGTCAGAGAACAAGTTGTTTCTGTGAACATAGAGAATAACTAAATCCCATGTCATGCAGTTTTATTCAGCTGAAGTTATTTGCAATCCAGTGCAGTGGGATTTATAGCATTATTAATTGGTATGAAAAATGCACATTTATCTTTAAAATGACATTGAATTTTGCTTTTATTTTGTGCCAGGAAATTACTGCTGACATAATCTATATCTATTTTCAGAAGTATTTATAGATGCTATTGTCTTTTTTCCCATCTGATGCAAATTAAGGAAAAAGGCCTTGTATGTAGCAAATTCATTAAGGCTGTGTATTAATTTTATCTGTAGCAAAGTGAAATTTCCCATAATCTCTCTAAATATCGACACAAAAATTCATATTGATTTTGTGAGCATCCATATAATGGATGTTATGAAATACAGAAGTTAAAATATTGAAAAATTAGGTATTTAGGTTTATAATACCTAATCTACTATGCCTTGTCTGTTAAGTTTTTTCATGGTAATGTAACCATAGAATGGGTTTTGGGTGTACATAAATACAAATGATATGCAACTACGATTCTATGATTAATCTGAAAGCATGGGAATATGCTATCAAATTTCTAAATTATGGTCAGATTTTATTTTAAAAATACAAAATTATAAAGTATTTATGGTTTGGGGTTTTTCCCCCCCCCCCGACATTTATGTAATTTTGCTATGAGAGACTGAGCATTATCATAGAAAACTGAATGATACTATAAAGTTGTATATGAGTACTCCAACATGCATGTAAAGCTGGAAGAAGGACAGTAAATATGCTACTGCAAGTGTTTCTTCCCAGATCTTTTTCTAGAGATGTTGTGGAGAGTGTGATTTATATTAAAATACTGGCAATTTTCTGTTGCCTGAGAAGAAGGTTTTGAATAGTATTTGTGAAGTCTGTGTTAATGTTAAAATTGACAAGTCTTGAAGTTTTCTCAGTTTTGCAAAACTCTGTAAACAAGATGGTTTCCTCTGGAAATCCAAATAGTACTTTATTATTCTGGGCTTTCAAAAATGTTTTTTGCTTTGCAGTTTGAAAATTTCTGCATGTTGAAGTAATTTTAGAAATATGTTTTATCTTAAAAATGTAAACATAATGTCAATATGCTGTTGTAATTTGACTTGAACTGTGTGCACATGTGAATTACACAGCAATTCTTTGCAAACACAGAAGAGCACACAAGCAATAGTCTGTCTTTATAATCCTTTGTTGATTATACATCATGACTAAAGTTAAATTAATTGCAGATGCATTTCTTGATGTAAAATAAAGATTATGCCTGAAGGATTAAAATCTAAAAATGCTACTGCTATGTCTGCCTTTGAAAAATCCTGTGATGTGCTGAGCCATCTCCATTTCTGATTGTTGTCAAAAGGAGACAGATGTAATACTGCGTCTCAAAATTTGGCCTTTAGGTATTCCATACCTTATTTATTCCTATCTCAGCACATCTTTACTCTACTAATGCAGAGGCACTTCTGTTCTGCTAGAAAGCCAAAAAAGTTTCAGTTTTTGCTCACAAATCTTCGGTAACTTTCTCTTACCAGATACTGTATTATTTGCAACTCTTCCTGACAGTTGTTGTTGTCGTGTTCTGATGCGAAATTGATAGTATTCCCCAATGTATACTGAGATACAGAATGCTGCACACAAGCTGGGCTGTTTATGAATCCTTCTTCTGGCCCTATGTCTTCTCACATATGGAAGTCTACTTCTTGAAGAGTGGTAAAATAAGAGTAAGGGAAAAGGAAATGTGGAATGGCCAGCTTAGACATGCGGAGCATGACAGTGTGTAGAAAATGGTGAAGAGTACAAATAGGGTTTTGGGACAATTTATGAAAGGCACAGATTGGAACTGTGTGAAAGCTCTTGCAAAATTTCTTGGGCCAACTAGTGAGGAGAGAACTATACAGGGAGACATAGTTTATCAAAGCAATAGACTGATTTAGCAGATGAAAGCATTAATTTTGCTGCAGAGAAATTGTACTGGTGACCGCACTAACAGTCTGTAGTACGTGGTTGTGCCATGGGGACAACCTAGGAAATATCACATCAGAAACCAATTGTAAGTAATTTCTGCCTGTGCAATATCAAAAGTAAATCTGTAGTTTTATAGTGAAGAGCTATGCTTAGGAAAAAGTTAATCTGTAACTGCAAAATCCATCAGCAGCATATTGTAGCGTGGACTGTATTTCTTTTAGCAAGCAATAAACAGTAATTCTGTATTCAGGTATTGCTTGGTGGCTGGTGAAATTATATTTCATGGAGCTCTCATATTTCTTGTTACCATGACTGATTCACCCCAAACTGCAGGGCTCTTTCCTGCATTCCATGTGTTGCTACATGGCAACTGACAGCACTGTTCTTCAGGTCCTGCTGAATTCCCAGGGATCCTCTCCAGCTTCCCCAGCTAAGGACCACTCTTGTTCTTAGTCAATGTCCTACTTAGCTGAGGTACAGTCTCCAACCCCTTTGGGAGCTTCCCTGGTTTTCAGTCTAACACCTCTATCAACAACCATTCACAAGCATCATGTGGAGTCCATAATTTAATTTCTTTCTCATTATCTTTACAGTTAAAAATGTTACGCTCCGATTCTTCCAAGAAATTCACATTACTGCAGTCAACACTCAGTGTTTCTGAGATGTGTCATTTTCTGCTAGTGCTTTGCAAAATTTTCCCTCTCCTTTTGTTTCTTGGTTTTACTGGAATATTTTGCTCTGCTCATAAAGGATATGGAGTCTCACAAATTGTAGCAGTTCATGCCTTGCTGCTTCTGATGTGTGTCCAGCTCAGTTCTAATTGTGGAATCACACAGTTTCCTCTCCTTGGCATCCTTTGGAGCAGCATAGACCTGGATCACAGTGGAGTTAAAAAATCTGTGTTCCTGAACAAGTCATGATGGTAATTAAGTTGCCTGGTTTGTAGCCAAGTGGTGCTTTTCTGTCCCTATCACTTAGGATTGTGCCAGTTCCTCTTTTATGCTTTATTTTGTCATGTGAGAAAACGATCTCGCTATCTGCTGTCTCTCACTTGCCTGGCCACCTGGCTTTTAAGAGGCCTTCTATGTCATGTCGCTACCTTTGTAATTCATTCATTAGCAAGAATATTTCACCAGGGTGCCAACACAGTCTTACATTCCAGGTTCTGTTAGAACTAAAGAGGGGAGGTGATTTTTACCTGTTAGACATGCTGATAATAAAATACTACATATAGTTCTGCCTTCCACACTTTAAAAAGGATGCAGGAGAATTTCACTGGATCAGAAAAGTTACAAAAAGTCATTTGAGGGCTGTAGGAGATATGTTCCTAGGAAATGTATAGGGAGCTGAAGGTGTTTAGCATATCAAAAGGAAGATCAAGAAGAGATATGATTATAGTGTATGAGTTCCTTCACTAGAAGAAAACATGAAACACTAAAGGGTTTTTCAACTGGTTAGGAAAGGCATAAAAAGAACCAAAGGCCAGATATATTCAAATTAAAAATAAATCTGAAATATATTTCTAAAATTTTGTGTGATTAACACACTGAACACAGTTTCAGACAAGTGGTAGATTCCCCTTGAACCTTCAAATCTTCCTCCATGGGAGCTGTACTCTGTTTTTGAGCAATTTATCTGTGATAGCTTTGGCACATGAGCTTGATGCACTTTTGTGGTTTTTCTCCCTTCTGATCTCTCAAGACCTGAAAATCCAGCTACACATGGTGCCTGGTAGTGTTCACATGCAGAACTTATAGGTGGGATACATGCCCCTACGCCTCTTTCCGGAGGGCCAGCCAGCCAGGGAAATTGTTCCAGTGCACCTGCCCACCACTTGTAGTGCTGAAACCAGGGTGCACCAAGGGGGCCATACAGCATGGAAGATACAGAAAAACTCAAACTGCCCTAAAAACTACAGTTCCCTGCAGTGTGATTTATCGTCTTGCTTGGAAATGTCTGTGGAGCTAATGGCAATTTTTTGTCCATAATTCTGCAGGCTGATCTCATTACAGGTGGAAGAAGTCTTTTCCTTTAGCAGCAGCATGTAATTAATAATTCCTTAAGAAACAGGATTGTCCAAAGTTACTATTTTCTCATGTTTTCAATATGACTGGTCATATGCAGCTTATGGCCTTCTCAAAATGACTGTAATTTTTCATGGTCCTCAATTGGAGAAAACGGGACAAAAATTTCTCGCTCGTTCTGCACCACTTTCTGGTAACGTACAAGTTCACCTTCATCCTCAAAACATCTTTGTCCTCCATGGAGAGACAGTTGTAGGAAACAAATGTCTTTTTAGAGAACATCTTAACTGATACAAAAGTCAGCATTGCTAAAGCTTTAAAGCTTGGAATATTTGTGTATAATTTCAGTGAAATATCGAGAGACATTTGTCAACTTTCCAAAGATATTTACATTTGGAAAATAGATACTTTGCAAACAGACACTTATTTTTGGAAGTATTTTGTTAGCTTCAGTCCTTCTAAGGAAAGGTAATACAAAAAGGAGTTCTGTGGTTTTCCTACTGGAGTCTGTCAGGATTATTCTAGGATTGGGTTAATGTTTAGGTAATACCTTAATAAAAGCAGACTTCCTTCACTTTTTTTGGTCCCATACAAAGATCTAGTGAGGACAGACAAGATCTAACAAAAAAATTTATTTTTTTTTCTTTTTTTTTTTTTAGCATAATTTGGCATGAGATCAAACAAAGTTGATTTTTTATCATAAAAAAATCAACTACTAGTGGGAAAAAAATGCAATTTTTCTTACACTGTCTGTAGATTGGAAAGTCATACCATTTTACTGAAGCACATGTGCTGTAAATACGCTCCCCTTGTGCTGAATGCTCCTTGAGCCTCAGCACTTTCAGGTCTGCATCTCCTGCAAGGCCAGGGCAGAGAACCTGGCACAGGGTGAGAAATCTGCTTTCACCTGACCGTGTGTGCATAGAGACACCTTTAAACCTGGACTCCTATAAAGTGCAAAGGTGACAGTCCTTAATGGAATAACCCCATATTTTTATCAAATTAACTGAGGACCCTTGAGAGGATAGTTTTCCTTTAAAATGGTTAAGGCTTTTACTGGAAAAAAATTTTCCAATTCACTTCCTACGCTTTGTATGATTTTAGGAAATAGCAAGCTGGTGATGGCCTGTTCATGAAGATTTATCAAGCAGGTGATAGATACATATTTCTCAGGTAATCTGTTCTAGATCTAGTGCTATTAGGAATATTTCATTGCTGTGGGAAAGGTGCACAGGTAAAATCAAATTGTCAGTTGCTTCTTTTAGCCTAAATAAAAAATAGCATGGACTACTGATGTTGCTAAAGTGTTGTAACTTCAAGAATTGAAGAAATTGGATCTTGTAGCCCTGATGTAGACCTTGTAATTTTACACTCATTGCTTTTTTCTGATGGATATATGTGGGGTAGCTTTTGTTGCCTGTTTTTGAGTGAGGGGGTGGATTATTTCTGCATTACTAGTATCATAATGGCTTTCTGATTCTTTTACTGACTTCAGGAGAGTTTGGACTGTTTTTTTAAATGATTATTGATTGAAGACTCAATGTTGTTGCTGAGTCCTGTTTTTGAGGGGTGTCTGTTTTGAAAGAACCTATCGAAGAGTATTTAATACCAGGGGTATTTTAACCTACTACAGCTTCAAATGCTTGATTACAATATTTGTTATCTTAAGGAGGGCTTTATATTCCTCACTGCATCCTAAATAAAAATTTGATCATTTATGTCCATGTACAAAACTTGTATTGACTATCAGCTGCACTGATAGCAACAGCTTTATTTTTCTTCATGATTGCTAATTTAATTTCTCACTCCCTATCATCCAAAGAGTTCAAAATAGAAGAAAAGCATTAAGCTGAGAATGTTACATGACTTTGAATTTTTTTCATTGTAAGATAATTGAACCTTGTTACCGTATGAGCTTTGCACTAGTTTAGGCAGCTGCACAACAGGCAGTAAATGTCTTTAAAAAAAAAAAAGACAGTTTTCCTGTAGTAAATGTGATTTGCCTGTGATAGCACAACGCTCGTTTTATGAGGCTGCATTTATTCTCATAATTGGCTATTTCCTATCCTTAAATGGCTATTTTTTCATATCTGTCACCTTTTTCTCAGTTTATTGGCCCTACAGTGACCACATTATCTTTGTCTTCAAAATCAATTGACATTTTATGAAAAGAGTTTGCTAGACGTTTAGTTTCGTGAATTAGTGGCATATAGTACATGTGCTTGTTGCATTAAATAGTTGCTGTTGAAAGTAGAGGATTCAACCTCTGCATCAAATGTATTAATTTATTTTATTTCAGTATTAATTGTGTTTTAATTTAGAGCAAAAAGTTGACAAAACTCATTTTGGGATGCTGTAAGTCTTCCGAATAGTGCTTTTTCACAGAAATTCCTGTCCAGTGCAAGCTGGCATTACATTTGACATAGACATTGAATTTCTATACGTTCTCAGAGCTGCAATCTAGGAAAGTTGAACCTTGTGCATTATACAAATTAAAGTATTAAAACATCTAAGCTGTGCACAGACTAATCACCAATCCTAAGATATTATTGTTTTATTTAAAAGGTTATAGTCAGCTCTTTGGTAGCAGCAATACTCTTTTTCCTTCCATGCTTTAAAGATGTTGCAAAGCTGTTTCTGCTGTCTGGCACGTATGGAATCATTCTTCATTAGTTCATGTGTGGTACAGCCAGAGCTATTCAGAAGGGGATCGAGCAGGGCAGATTGACTTCAGCCACTCTGCACACACTCTACACAGTTGTATGTAGTCCCTGCTCATTACAACCTGAGACATTTTATTATATAATAAAATGACTGTTGGGGTTTGTGGCATCAGATTTTACACTGGGTGCCTGCATGGAGGTTTGGCCCACATACAGCTTACTGCATGAGAGCTGAGCCTTTCAGCATAAGTTGACTTTTTCTATGCCCAGTCATCTTCACGCCATCACAATTAAGTCCACGTAGAATTTTACTTTTTAAGAAAGGGTTTTTACTGTTGTTAGGTGGAAAAGTGTTCACATGAAAACTTATGTTTTGTGTTTATACAAGAGGTGTAATTAAAAGTAAAATATGCATCTGAGCTGGTTTTTTAAAATTCTCTTTGACTGCATTTGAGTAACGAGTGTTAGCTAATCTTGTCTCTAGTGTCATTACATTCTTATTAATATTGATTTTTCACTTCAAAACTATTTGTGTAGCTCAAAAAAAAAAAGAAACAAGCAGCATGGGTTAAAGCTGAAGAGAAATTTAGAAATTTTTTTGGAAGCTGGGCGGGAGTTTCTGCTTACTTGGGTTTTTTGTCCATTTGAATGCAAGCAAGCCAATGTGCTCTTGTTCGATGTGAGAAAAACCACGTGCTGATGGAGAATGTGTGTTTCTAGGTGCCAGGTTGACCTGTCGACCCTGAGTAAAGAACAAACCCACAAGCTGGAGATGCCGCTAGAGGAGGGAGAGGGATACCTGGTGTTGCTGGTCACTCTCACAGCCTCAGCTGCAGTCACTATCTCTGACCTCTCCATCAACTCCCTGGAGGACCAGAAGGAGCGAGAGGAGATACTGAAGAGATATGTATGAAGTTCTCTTTCACCTTTTGTTAGCAAAATATTGGCCTATATAAAAAATAACTACCGTGAGGGGAAAATCTAAATATGTATCTCTTCTATTCTAATCACACCTAGCCAATGACAATCATTTAAACTAGTCATTAATATACAAATAGTTACAGTCAGTACAGGTAACATCAAGAAGGCTACAAATGCTCTTCATACAATGAGGTATTTTTCACATGGTAATTCAACTGTTTGATAAGGTGTCACATAATGAAGGTAATTTTACTGCCTTGGAGATAAATTTTACCAAGCAAATGTAACTAAGGGATTATGCAGCAACTGTATAGTTATTAGTGATTGTTTATGCCAAACAGTTTGAGGTGCTAATGGTTTTCAGCTTTTTTTGGATCATCTGTTAAAGGGCAAGAAAACTTACATCAGTTTCAAACAATGTTTCCATTTTAAAGTATTTTGAAGCAGATTATTTTAATTTCCCAGCGTCCTCACATTACACAGAATCTTTGTAGTTTTATCAAAGCAACAGAGAGGGGAGCTCTTACTCCAGCATTTGCTAATACCTAAATCACTAAAAGTAACTGTCTCACTGCACACAGAGAAAGAAAGAAAAAAATGCTATTTCCACTTGCAATTACAAAGCTTTTATTGTACAGTGCTGCCAGGTGTTTAGAAGGGCTTCTCTAGACACTCAGCCATTAAACCAAGCTCTGACTATCAAAGAGGCTGCTTAATTTATTTTTAAGATTTTAAAATATTCCTATTCCATGACGGACATCCTTTCAATAACTGAATTTAATAAAGATGTACCTTATCAGGCTGTGCAGATAACATGAAGTCCTAGTACTAATGCAGTACAATATTCTTCAAACAGATTAGCAGGATGTGTGCTTCAGCAAATTTATTCTGTCTATCTCCACTGAATCAGCTGTCTGCTAATGCTTGTACAACTCATACACCAATAGTGTTATCATAAACACAATTTAATAGAGGTGACTTAGTGAGGCTAAATATAATATTCCAAAATGAACTGAAGGCTAAGGTGTTGTCCACCATCTCTGAAAAATAATTACAATTAAGAGAGTTATTGCACATTTTGGAATCTACCAAGACAGTCTGTGGTTGTCAAAATAGATGTCTATAAATGAAGTAATTTTTTGATGGATATGTTTTTGAGGTGCCATAGTTCTTGCTACCAACAGCAACAATAACATATTTCTGTGGCTTATTGTCTGTGATGATATGGCAGACAAGTGATACTGATGGTTTTGATTATTTCAGTAGCAGTATAGAAACATGTTAATGTTATGTAAAAAATATTAATATGTTAATCATTTTTCCTAAATCCTCAATTTTTGGTCCCTAGTGTAAAGCAAAATTATGTGGCATAATATTGATCTGGTTTATTCCTGTTTCTTGCATTTACAAGGATATGTGTCTGTTCATATATTTACATTGCTGTATGCATTTGAAAACATTTAAATTTTGGGAAGATATTCATCTTGCAGAGATATGAATTTCTCGTTCTGTGTTTCTGAAAATTGTGGCATTTATATACCTTTTTGATAAATTCTACTGTTTTTATTAAAATTACCAGACGAAGAAAGAAATTACCAGGATTAACTTAATTCAAGTAGTTTATTTTCACTGATGTTCAATTTGACTTTGGTATTCATATCTCCACTTCAGAACTAATACAAAGACAACATATGCAATTAGCAAGATGTAGAGTTCCCTGTTGAGTGGCTGTATTTTGGGGTTTATTCTCTGTTCTCTTAAAAAAATCCAGTTTCCATTTGAGAAATGTATTTTGCACTCTTCCTACAGCCGAAAACAGTTAATGAGCTGACCTTGCCATCAGATCAAATAGCCTTAGAAAATGACTCTATTACTGTCACTTAACCATTTGTAGCTGAACATCAGAGCCTTACAAATTAAACAGGCATTACTGTTTGAACCATTATTTTACCACAATTGTCTGAAAAGATTAATTCCTTTTGGGGTGAGGAGGGGGGCACATTAATGGGTACAGACCAAGAGAGATTGTATGACCTTTTCAGAACTGGTGTGCTGAACTCATGGTCCCCCTTGTCACAGTTTAAAAACCAGAGGAGCTAGTTTAGAGAAGTTGTTAGCATTCCATTTTTATTATGACATTTCACAGTCATCCGATTTAATGTCCCTTGACCAGATTGTCCACTGTGAGACGATGGGCTTGAAATGTTATTTAGAGCATTGATAAAAGGTGAGCAGTTCTAAGATGACAGCGAGTCATAAGGCTGGTGGTGTGACATTAATTTTCTCCATAACAGAGATGGAATAAGACGTCATGGTGACAAGCTGTCAATCAGTACTAGCCCCTCAGTGTATCTCAATGCCATAGGATGGGGTATTGCTTCTCCCATAATAGAGCTGAACTGAGATGCTCTTCCTGACAGCTGCTGCAGCCATACAGAAAATATATTATACAGCCTTTCATTAAAAAAATAAAGAAGACTCATCTCCAGAGCATTTCAATCTTTTCCCATCTATTGAGGGCTGAAAAGATTCCCAGCAAATCACAGATTCCTCTGCTATGGAAATTCTAGGCTTCAGAAACTATGCGGGTTTTTGATACCTTCAACAATAATCATAAATAAGAAGGCAGAATATCATCTGATAAATCATTACTTAAAGTTATGTATTTAATGTAATGTGTTAAAGTAATTTGCTCCTCCCAGAGCCTCTGTTGTGGCATGGTATTCTTTTCATCAGCCTCCCCAGTCAGTATGTGCAGTAAAAAAATCTAAGCCAGCTACTTTCTGGAAATAAAAGTTCAAGAATTGTGTGGGATTCTAACAAAGATGTCAAAGTGAAATACAGCACTGGCACCCTTTTGAAGAGTGAGCTAACCAGGATGAAATTTGGAAAAAGGGGACTGTATGGCATCAGAGGAAGCGGGTGCCTTTGCTTGTCTTGCTTTGCATTCGGTTTTTGCTTTATTTCTACAGCTTGGTGTTTTGGTCATTGGGAAACTTGGGTAGAATGTGGAAACATTTTTGTAAATCCTGTCATTTTCATCATGCATTTTACAGCAGAATTATCTCTGTTCTGGTACCAGTTCTGATAAGAAGCTTCCAAACCCTGATCATCATTGTAAAAAATGAGGGGTGCCAAGATGCTTTTGAGTTATACCAGTGCTATCTGTAACACCATCTCTGCTACTCTCAGCTTGTAAGCACATAAACAAGGGGTTGAGTGTGTGCTGATTAAAGTTGACCATCAGTATTTTGAAGTCATATTTATGATGATTATCTTAAAAAATTGGTAAAAATTTATTTACTGTTATCCCATTATAACATGATGCATGTATGTAACATATGGGCTACTACACTTAATTGGATTTTTAGTTCAGTGTAGCAAGGTCAAATCTTCACTGTAAACAGTAAATGGTCAGCTGGGGTTTGTGAAATTAATATCAGTGTGATTTAACTGTTAGAATTGACTTAGCAATAGAAAGACAAGGATGCATATTATACATCTAACATCTTAATGGATAGATTTTCTGTGCAAAAACATACTGTTGTTTCTGCAAGCTGACATTTAATATATCATTTAAGCAGCATCTGTGGTTTTTAGATTCAGCGATGTAATTTATTCTCATTTTCCATAACAGTAAATTTTGCCTTTGTAATAAATTAAGGAATTGTTGATTTGATGTTTTTCCTGATGCTTGCTTTTTGTAGAAATCTGGACATTGTCATAGGCAGTGGAAAAAGTTTCACCACATTATAATTTTAGAAAAGACTACAGGCATTAAATACATTAGTCCAGATTTTAAAATATTTCAAAATAAAGGTATGGGCTAGTATTTATGAACAAAATTTGCAAAACCAACCACAAATGAGACCACATATACGGGTTTGCAAATCTAATTTTAGTTTATTCTTCTGGCGTTCCTCCCCTAGGTTATTTAAGAACCAAACAATAAAGCCAGGTTACTCATTAATTGATTCCAGATTCAGAGTTGCATTCAATGTTCTATCATTTAAAACTCTGCAGATTTTAAATAATACTAAAAATTAGAGTTTGAGATTATGGCATGTCACACCTAATTAGTGCAATACTCCCAATTTGTTAGTTTTAGTTACTTGAAAAAAGAGCAGCAATGGAACACGTTTTTTAATAAGCTTTCTAAATCTGTGTTGGATGAATAAATGCAAGTGTTAGTGTAGTGTACTCTTTTTTCTTCCTCTTTTTAATACATGTAGATATTGAAGAAACTAATGGTAAAAAATACAGTGATTTATGGTAAGAGCTTTCTGCCATGGAATTGGCAACATATTGTAATTTTGTCCTTTCTGCATGTGATTATTATGAACATTATGAAGTTTTTGTTACCCTCTTTTGATTGCTTTTGCTGATGTTATTCACAAGTTTATATCGGTGTATATGGTATATGCAAGCTTGCATATAATAGTCAACTACAAAAATCTATATTGGCTCTAGGTCACTGCTCAAGACAATATTGGAGCCATCAAAGGGAAAATGTGAACATAGATCTTGCAAAATAATTCAAGGAGAGGTCTTGTTTCATTTTTTGTGTTAATTTTGTTAATACACTACTGTAATTTCAAATTTGGAAGCACAGTTGTTCCCATAGTATTAGGGGATTAATTTGCTAAAATTTGCATTACATTTAATCACTCATATTCTAACTTTTCCTTTGTAATTTTCATTGTTAAAGTTAAAGCTGCAAAATATAGGAAGAAATGCAAACAACTGTACATTTTTCAGCAAATAATATTTAAAAGTCTGACTATGTAGACAGAATTACAATAACTTAAGTCTGGGCTAGGGAGGACACTATTAATATTGCTTTTGGTTTGTCTCTTTTGCAATCCGGAATTATTTTTCTTTTTATTATTTTTTAGAGTCCAATGATGATGTTCCATAACATCAGTGATGTGGGATTTCTTCAGGTGAAGGTCATCAGGGCAGAAGCATTGATGGCAGCTGATGTCACAGGCAAGGATTCATTTAGTTTCTGTGACACTGAATACCATAGTGAGATTTGGTGTTTTTAGAACGGTGGAAAAAATGCTTAAAACAAAAGTTCATCTAAAGGTTATATTCTGTTTGTGCACTTTCACCTTCTGCTCATTAATGAAAAAATCTAAACACAAACAAACAAAAATTTTGTAAGCAAGGCAGCAAGTCACTGTAAAGTAGAGCCCTGTGTAGGTTATTTCTCATAAAGATGAAATATACATTTTTTCCATCAGACATCCTATAAAATTATGTAGAAGAAATTTCTTTTTTCTTAGTAGATGAAACTATACAAATTTATCAACATTAAAGCTGAATTCCAAGGGACAATGCAAATAAAAGGTTCCAGACTTAGATACCACTTTGAAGTTGCCAAAAGAGCCACTTGATATATGTCAGATATTTAGCAAGGCTGAATGCAGTTTGCTGTAGCTACTGCTTATCTTTTTAAGAGGAGGGAAATATGACTTTTTTTTAAATTTTCTATTTTATGTTATAAGTTTAATGGTTAATTTGACATGTTGCTTTGCAAAATAAAGAAAAAGTATTTCAGCCATACTGACCATATTTCTTCAGAAATGTCCAAGTTATCTCCTTTAAGTACAATCGCCTTCATACCGCCCAAGTTGAATGGAACAAAATGAACTGCATCTGTGTCAGAAAATAGCCTTCTCTCCTTTAAAAAAAACCCCAACTTTTAAAAATGGGAAGAAAATAAAAGGAAACTAGAATAAGGGTTCTGTTACAGGAGCAGATATAGATGTAGAGCAACATATTTGATTTTTAATGGTTTTTTTATAATTAACATGACGACCAGTATTTCAGACAAGGTAATAGTGCAAGCATTTTGTTGCTGAAACTAATCATCCAGTTTGTGGCGCACAAAATAACAGATTCTATTTTTGGTGAGGTTGTAGAAATGCTTCTAAAGATCCCTCCGTCTGGTTTGACCTTATAATCCAATGTTGTCTGAACAGAGAGAGAGATTAAGTTATTCAGGGGCAAATGGGATAATTCAGTCCCTGACCTCGTTCAGTCTTTGCCTTTTCCAAATCAACATGTTATTTGTGCTGGTTGAACAATTTTTTTGGAAATATATTTGATTTAATTAAAGATGTACAGAGCTACCAAAAATTTTCAGACATTATATTTAGGATGACAGGCAGGAATATGGGGAAGAACACTCAATATCTTCCCTGTCCTGCATATTCTGTTTGTTAGTGAGAAAAAGCGTTTATACAGCAGATGTATTTTGTAAGATGGCTGCACATTCCAGATGTGACAGCAATCTTTTATATTCTGGAGAAAAGTAACCGGGTATTTTGAAAAGAGGATGAAATGGTTTTGTTATCTGCTGTAGTAGTTTAGCTATTTTTAGTGACTTGTAGTTATGTACAGGTCATTCATTTAAAATTAAACTTTGTATAGTAATAGTGATAAATAAAGTAGGTATTTGGTGATGGTCAATAAACCATGTTTGCAAAAACTGTGTAAAAGCTTGACCCATCTTTATTCAACTAAGTAATTAGTGTGGCGAGTGCTGTCATCAGCAGTGTTACTTGCGCCACTAAGGATTGCTTCTATGAGTAAAAGCTAAGGACTAGTTTGCTCATCTTACTGTATTGCAGTTTCAGAGTTAATCTTTTGCCCCCGAGTCTGAAAAGTAGCTAGAACAACTGTATAGTATCTGTGTGTTTTGCTCTGTTTTCTGTCTGCTGAATATATCCCATTTCACTTCCAGGAATCTTTTCATGTGAAGTAATAAATCAAAATTTATTAGTTTGAGCTGAGTAGTTTTTTAAAATCCTTAATATTCCATCATTAAACAGAAGCATAGAGGGAAAAAGATTTCTGTAATCTTTTAAGTAGTCATCAATCTTAGTACCATTGCGAGGATTTTTTTTTCCTTTCAAAACGTGAAATTTTTCCTTTGTACCATACATTGAGCAGCATTGTAATACTGTACTAACTCTGTGTGAATAAAGAGCAATTGAGACTCCTGTTGAATGAATGAGTAAAAAGCACAAATTACTTTTTAATGAAACCCTCAATTCTACTCCTTTCTTCAGAAAGCTCATAGCCTCACTCAGCAGAATTCTGCTACAGTAGGTCACTTTAGTTTAGCCCCTAAACTGTTGATAGCCAGGGGCAGTTATTTTTCTCCAATTTCAATAGTCTAATGTTGGACAGTGCACTTCAAATCCTTAAGGTTAGTAGAGATTTTTTTTTAAAAAGAGAGTGATTAAGAGTGGTGGTTCGAGTCTCAGCTTACAACCCCCCTCACATGTACATGCAATGAATAATGTGCCAGGATGAGCTGAAATTTCAGTTAAGTTGTAGGCAGGGGAGCAAGTAGACATTACCAGTTTTGAAATGTGGTGCTACTGGAATATGCTGTAACTGGATATTAAAAATACTCCAGAAAAGAACAGTCAGACTTCTCAGTCAACCCACTTGCCAGGAGATCTAGGAGAGGAAGAACCACTGAGGGGTTGAGAGACTCCCCACCAGTGCTTGAAAGCTCACCTTGGTTTTTGGGAGAGCTGAAAAATAGGGTATCTTTCAGGACCAGGGCCTTTGGGAAAATTATTGGGTCTCTGAGGTTGTTTCCCCTAGAAAAACAGTGTCATTCCATGGTCAATACACAATTTCAAGGATTTGACCAATGCAAAATTATGTTCTGTTGGAAACTGTGGTCACAGCAAATACACCTTTCTGGAAATTAAGTATTTTTTAGTATAATTTTTTGAAACTGTAATCTAATGAATGGAAAGATATTGGGAATGAAGTTTTTTTCTTTCTCTGAGAAGCAAGTTTCAATTGAATCTTCCATTATGTTTTAGCTATTCAGTGCATGGCTGTTTTCTCCCTAAATCCTGAGCTACAAGGAGTTATTTTCCTGATTCCCTACATCTTTGTTTGCTTGTGGTGTCTCTATCAAACTTTCTCAAGGATTTGGCTGCTTGTAGAGCCCTGGCAGGATAGGTGCTGTGCCTACAGTAATATCGTTTGATATGAAGAGATTTTCTGATGGTTCAGTAAAACCTGAAGTATAATGGACTCATTGTGACAGTTGCCTTCTGATATTTATACATATGCCTTTTTTATTTATACATATGAATTATGGGTAGTTAAGCAATAAGCCTTTTAGGGTGACATAGTTTAGGTTTAGGCAATAGTCAGATACATATATTCCTTCTGCTGCATAGTCAGGTATGGGTGGGTTGTTGTGGAAGTCTGCTGGCTTTGCAAGGCAGTGCCTGCATCGCCTTTACTAGGGCAGATGCATTGCTCCTTTTCCTTGTGTCGTGAAATAAAATTCAAAATCTCTGCCTTATCATTGATAAAAAGTAAGAAGGGTGGGAAAGATGTGCCACAGATTTGATTGATTTCAGAAGAAGTGCTATGTTTTTAAGGAATAATAGCAGCTCAGATTCATTAGCAGAGCAAAACTCAAGCTCCATAAGATGGCCTGACTAGAAAATAGCTTGTTTTGTAGTCTTTGGGCTTTAATTAAGATGTGTTCAATTTAGCCCCCTGGCTCTCTTCTCCCCCTGCCCCCACCCTTCTTGCTGTGTCACAGACCAGCGATCAGACGCTTTCAGATGGTCCAGCCCATGACTTTGACCTTCTGCGAGGTCTTGTGTTCCCTGGGGAACCGTTCAGCTCATGAGGTCTGATTTCACACTTCCAGGATGCCTTGGCTCTCATAACAATGACAGGGAGACAAAGCCCTTTAGAGTGGGCCGCATGGGGACTTGTTTAAATTGGAAACTAGAGAGGAGTCAAGGAACAAGGTTACAGGCTACAGAATAGTGCTTTTAATAAAGAGCTCACAGCTCTGGTTCAGCTCAAAGAGGGCTACCTCTGTACAATTAATTGAGACATTTATCTGGAGCATCTTAGGCCTCCACTTTCTCACAGAATTATGTGATAAATATCAGCTAAGAAGCAAATGAAATGTGCATGAAATGAATTTTTAACACTTTGATTACTGTGTCTTCAGTCTTCATTAGAAGTAAATTTATTTGTATTTCTGTCCTCATTATTAATCAATTGTCTGTGTTTTTTCTGTGTAGTGTGATTTCAGAACCTTATATATCAGAGGGATTTTGCTAAAGAGCTTGGTGATGTTTAGGTTTGTTTTCAAAAGCTTGTCAGGCTTTTTCTCCTCTGAAGAAGAGAAACTAGGCATGGAAAATTAGTCAGATTTTTGCTTGCTTCCTTTTTTTTTTCTTTTTCAGTTTTATGTCTGGAATTCAGCCTCTCTTCTAAGAAAATTCCATGTTAAGATTTTGATTACAATACTTGAAAGTAGGATGAAGACACCAAGATGGCTAATTGTGCTGAATGTAATTGTCTTTTCTAAAATCTGTCCTGCTAAACTGTCCTAACATCACATGTGCAAAAATGGTCTCTGAAATGGTTCTTCAAATGCTAGGAAATGTCAGAGTGATGAACACAAACATTAAATTCACAAAGGTATGGAAACCCATGCGTGTAAAATTGAAGGAATAAATTCAGAGGCCCTTTGGAAATACGGTTCCATGAGTAATTTGCTCTGTCAATTAGTGCAAACAGATTTCAATATACACTTGAACTATCTTCACAAAGTACAAAACTCTAGTAGATGGGCAGTATTCTATGCTAGATAACATATTTCATCAAATCCTATCATATAGGTCACCAGAAGACTTTGGTCCCGTATCATGTACAGCAAAGCTACTGGATTTTAAGTACCTGTTCTAGCATAGTAATGGAAAAATCAGGATTTAAAAGATGCTTTTGAAACATATTTTATTAAAAGATATTTTTTGTTAAACATAGCATTTATATTTATACATACAGTGAAAGGATGACTTGTGATTAATTTTTTTTTCTGGAAATATTCTGTGGAGATGAGTTTAACTTGATTATGGCTTTACACTGACTTGCCTCGTAAGATGCCTCAAGCATTCATGGTATCAGTCTGTTGCAACATGTTTGCATCAGCACAGATAGAGTGGAATTATAATTCCCATTTTAAAGATGGAAAACTAAGAAAGGTTAACTGACTCAGCTAAGGCCAACAGAGCAAGTCCTTGTCAAAGGTGGCATTTCGCTTGGGTTCTGTACTTAATCCATTAGATAAGGCAGCTTCTCATGCTATTGAGCCATTCCTCCTCCTGGCCAAAGGTCAGACTGACTGTTCTGCTGCAAGCAGCTGGCTGGCAGGGAGCTTGGAACAACATTAGTGACATTAGTGTCTGCATGAGTGGCACTGCCCCCCAGAGTCATGAACTGGCTGCCTTGTCTTCTAAAAAAATAAAGGCCTTTTTTGCTGTGGGGACTTAGATTTCTAATGGATAGGCATGGCCAGAGGTAGGGGAGAATCATAATAGCCTATGAAATATTCAAACAATATTTTGGCTTTCATAGCCATGTTAAAGTTGGTTGAACTTCGTGAAGTTATGGTTTGAGAACTTGACTTTTAAATGTAGAAATGGAATTGAAATTCCTTATTAAGTTTTTAAACTGTCCAAAGCATTTTTAGTTCAGTTTGGTAATGTAATGTCAATAATGCAAAAAATCATGTAATACTTAGTTTAGAGTAAGGCTAGTGATCTGATTAAAATTGGTTCATGGTGTAGCTAATGCTGAAATTGACTTTTTATCAGTTTTTGTAACTTTATGGACTGTGAAGTGACAAAATTATGAAATTATTTGTTTCTTTGGAGTTTTACTGAAGCACTGCATGTTTTCCATAGCCATGGTAGAAGTACCCCTGCAGGATTTATGGGTATCTAACCCAATGCTATCTGCTGTCCCTTGTGACTTAATATTTAAGAAGTGCAGTAAGTTTTACGGAGGATAGGTAGATCTGCTATGTACTCTCTTGCATATACTCTGAAGAGAAATTACATCAATGGTAATTCCTAGGAAGAGCGCATGGTAGCCTTAATTAAGAGAGTAAGCCTTTCTGCGGTGACTGATGGTTTTTATGATTTTTCATTTTCATTCCTACAGGATTCAGTGGAATTTCAGTGATTGACAATAGAAAAGCATGATGTTTATTACTGTACACAAGTGTTTTCTTCATTTCTAAAACAGAGAATTATCCTACTGCATGCAATATAGATGTTTCAATATTTTTTTTACTGAAGTCTTCTGTTTTACAATATTAACTGGATAATATGCAGATGACATGCCGTTTTCTGGAGACAAATGCATGTATTTAATAGAGTTTTTTAATAAAAAAAGTCACAGTAGAACTTCCACAAAACATGGCAAGCAAGATGGGCAGATTCAAGATTTGACAGCTTTTCATGAAAGAAAAGTCTGCTTTGTGTACAAGTGGAGCTAGGAGGTGAGTGCAAAAGTGCAGTTACGTTGAATTAAGTCTCTGTTTAAAAGAACTGCTATGTCCCAAAATCATTTTTTGCTGGAAAACAGTTTGCCAAGAATAAAAAATTTATATTGGATGATTTGCACCTTGGGGACCATTGAAGGACAGGTCTATATAAATTTCCCAGAAATATAAATTATATCATATTGCAGTTTGACAGCTCTAACACTCAGATAAAGTTCATAATTAGACAAATAAAAGATCCTTGCATCTGAACTGGTCACATGTCTTTACCATCTCTTGTGAAAAAGTAGTATTTTTGTAGTTGAATTTGAGATGACACCCAATGGTTTGTTGTTCTAGCTGCCCCCTAGACTGGACAGTTCAGCTCACTTCCAGCCTGGAAGACAGGCCGCAGTGGTGGGTGTGAGACCAGTCCACCAGCCCATGACCATCATTATACAAGGGTTCACAAGTCACCTGATAGGTTTGGTGCTTGCTTATGAGTTCCAGCACAGAGAGACAGAGGAAAGTCCTGTGGTGTTTGAATTGATGGAAAGGGCCTTTCCCAAACATTTCCACTAAAAACCACAGGCAATGTGGTGCTATGGCTACTTGAGAAGAAAATCCAGAAGCTAAAATTGTGTGGAGATTAAGGCTTTGTTATTTTGATTTTCTAGCTGTTTTGAGAAGCAGTTAAAGGTTGCTTCTATCAATCACTATTTAGGTCTCTTTTCCATCACGAAAAAGTGCATTTTATATTTTCTTGCAGGAGAAAAATGTTTAGGTGACCAACCAAACCAGATCATGAATTTGAGCTGCCAACTGACTTTGATTTGTTTGTGAAGGACTTCCTGGGCTCTAGGGGGCTTTGAGTTTTGAAGAAAAAAACAAATAACACATCTCTAGTTCCTGGTTCCTCTTTTTGGGGCTGATGTCAGGTTCTGGGTGTACAGTTCATCCAGGGACATGTGGTAGTTCTGAGAAATAAGGTGACAAGTAAAAGACTAAGTTAAATTAATGTGTGCGTGATGTGCAATGTGAGGGACACAGTGCTGATGGAAGTAAAATACTTTTCTTAGATCTAAGTAAGGTAATCTCAATTTGTGCTTTGGTCTTGCAATGTCTAAAGACATAGCATGGCACAAACAAGGATATCTGTCAAACTAGATGCAACATGTGGCCTAAAATTCAAGAGCTTCAAAGATAAAGATAGAATTCAAAGCTTCAGAAGATAAGTAGTTTTTTAGGATTTTTTTCAGTGGTGGCATACATTACAAAGTAGAACTCCTAGAGTTCATTCTCAGATAGTCTAGTTCTGTAATGGGTAAAGGGGGAAAAGGGGTGAGGGAGATCTGTCAAAAGAGAAGTTGCTTTTCCTTCCAATTGTGCATATTATGTAAATTAGCAGTTTATTTCTATAATTTCAGGAGTCCGTAGGACTGTACAGGTAGAGACCAAAAAGCATCAGACATTACAGCAACAGAATGGATAAATGAGATTTGTTTAACTTTGTATTGAGGTTTTCTGCAAGTTTGATTTCAGTAAGTTGGAAGGTGTACTTTGTTTTATTACTACCTACTTTTATCATGAATTCCTGCAATCAGTGGTAAGGTGTGGTAGCAGTTAGCCCCGCTGTGGTCATGGGATACTCAGAGTTTTCCGTGTTGGTGTTGGTGCTGCTGGGAGCATGCTTTTACTGTGTGCCTTAGGCAGGTGGTGGTCATCTTACTCTTGTACAGCACTGACCACATGCTTAGGATTGTATTCAGAAGTTTGTTGTGGATGTCTGCCTAATCAATAGCTAAATGTCTCTAAAGTCACTGGAACAGTAGTTGGAGGCCTACAAAAAGCACAGAGCAGGGATTGCTAGCTGGAAGATCCTCAGTAGATACAGAGGGTTTGGTAGAATTTCTTGACATATGACAGGTTATATACAGTTATGTACAACAGTTGTGGTTTAGTCTATAGTGAAAGGCATTGTTGTCGTGACAATATAATATAACTGATATAACTGAGCATGGGCAGCACAAGTCTAATCAGATACTTTTAGAAAGGCTAGAGGGAGAGCACATACTCTTCTGAACATGTGTAGTTCTTTTATATAAAAATGAGGAAAAACCGTTTCTGTATCTCTTGTTTGAAATAGCTACTCACATTAACGGACAAAAGTTGTCTGACGCTGCCTTTGTTAGAGTGTGTTGTGCTTGAGGTACTGAGGTTTTGAATAATATAGTGATGATGGATCTTTCAGGTCCTCCTAGAGACCACGGAGACCTAAGGACATTTTTGACTATTTTAGTGCTCTCTTAAGGCTTTCATTGGGAATGATCCCATTATTTCGAACACACTTGCAATGCAGCAGGTTGCCAAGGCTGTCGGTGAGAGTTAAGATTGCAGTTACTCTTTCTAATAATGAAAACTTGAAAGATGATAGGTAGATACGAGTTTCAAGTCTTCATACATTGCTCTGTCATTGTCTTTCTGGATCACGTTCACTTATTTGGGTTAGTGTTGTAGTAATGTTTGCACATACCTTATGTTGAGCATGTCAGCGATGAGTGGTGCCTTTCAGATGCCCACCTTGGTTATGAGTGTTTTAGCATATGGAAGAAGTGCCCGCAGGCAATGGTGAAGGTTCATACGGCAGCTTCATAACCTCCTTATATGATAAAACCAATATTCCTTAGCAGAGATATTCAAAGCTGGGAAATTTTGTCAGCCATGGTATTTGAACCTTCCCTTGAACCATTTCATGATATTGCCTCTATTCAAATTTGTTCTTGTAGTATTTGCAAATGATAGGGGAAAAGAGGTATGAAATGTTGACTGTGAGTGAGGGATTTTTTCATTTCTGAAAACCATTTGTCTTTGTTTTGATTGAGGAACTCTTTAATTAATGTTACAAATTATTGATTGATACCCATATAAATCTGTAAAAAGAGTCACTGAAAAAGTGCATGCGAAGAGGCACAGAAAATAAATAAATACCCTATCTTTATTTCTAAGAGATGGCCTGTATATGCTGCAATGTAATTTCCTGTGTCTGTATGTGTTTCATAAGCTCAACTCACATTGTACCACCATATGCTAATATGATTGATAATACTTTAAAAAATGAGATGTAGTAGTCCACCTGCTGTGTCAGTGCTGCCTTGTTATTTTAACTGTCTTCTGAGTGTTTCTTTTTCAAATACTGAAAGCTAAAGAACTCAAATTATATAAATAGTTTAGGTTTCCTACCACCATTTAGCCTTGGGAAGTAGAAGAACCTTGAGATACATGGTACATCCATTTCTGCTGACTAATGAATTGAATCATTTTTCAATGGGAAACATTCGGCAGTATATGATTTTCTAGACAAGGTAAACATTAATTAACTGTAATTCACAATGTGTTAGTAACAATTATTCTTTATCATTAAAGTTAATAATATGCACATGAACCCTTGATGTCATCAAAATCAATACTGCAGTTGGGGAGATGTGGTCCCTGGACAGCTTTGTCTAAGTATTGATTTCATTGTCATTTGTATAAGGTATGAAACAAATTACGTGCTTCCCTAATATCATTAATGTAGCCCCAGTAATGTAGCTACTGTAGCTACTCAATTTATGGTTTTTAATAATGCATGCAAAAATAATAAACAGTTACTGAAGACATTGTGAATAACAATTGCATAGTGTGCTAGATTTAATTGAAGAAGGCCAATGTCAACATTCAATATATTTTGAACAGTTTACTGCCCAAAGAAAGTCTGGAGAGAAGAGCAAGCAATGAGGTGCTATGCAACTCACTTGTTCTTTTACATCAGACAAAGTTCCCCTGGGTCCAGGAAGCAGCAATTTGTTGTTCAGCTTTCTACTTATATGGAAATAATGTGTACACTTGTACTCTGCCAAAGGCAAAGGTTACGCCCTTCAGTTACTGGAGAAAATAAAAATATAAAAACAGGATAGCATGTTTCTGTTTTGGAAAGCATTTTTAGCACTTGTCATTACTGTCATAATTTGAAATATGAGTTAAATAATTTAGTCCACAATGTGATTTCTTCCCTTTATTGCCTCTTTATTGAAAGAGGTCTTCCCACCATGCCCCTTGTGTTTTCATTAGTGTTCTTTCCATTGTAGCTGTTCCTCAGGTCTACCTCGCTACCCTTTCTTAACCTTCTAGGACATTTCAGGATTGCCCTGAAACCCTGAAAATACCGATCCCATCACCTTTTGCTTCCTGCCACTTTGGAGAGCTCCTTTTTCAGACAGCCAAGCTGTTCTTAAGCATCAGATTCAGGTGTCTACTTTTCTTCTTATCCTTTTGTCCTAGTTCAGGCCAAGGATGTGCGAGGGCAGAGCCTGGAGCCATGTGGGCCTGCCTAAGTTGTTATTCTGTACCACTCAAATCATTGTTGGCGGGTGGAAGTCAGGGAGTCTCCCTTCCGAGATGAAGAGGTCATGGCTTCTGGTGAAGGAAAATGGGGGCAGTGCAGAGGTTCAGCAGCCATTCTCTCCCTTTCTGGGGGAGTGAGTGGAGTGTGGTGGGTGGAGTGATGGGTTGGTGCTGGCTCCGACTGTAGGATTTGTCTGTCATTGTAGTTTTTTTCATTGTCTTGATCTTGGGGACAAAAAGTGCAGATGTGGAAAGTTTGTGTGCCATTGTTTTTCATTGTCTCAGGTTTGTGGGAAAAAACATGGTGGAGGGAGTGGTGGGGTGGCACCATCTGCGGAGGTGGTGCGTCGGACTCAGTGAGCATTTTGCATGTAATCACCCTCTCTCATACACTGTTACTGTTTGCTTTCTTATCTCATGGGTGTTTCCAGTAAATTGTTATCTCAACCCATAATTTCTGCCTTTTGTTTTCTCCCCTGAGAGAAGGGTTGGGAGAGAGGGAAGCAGTTGCCTGGGGCTTAATTTTCAGGTGGTCTTAAACCACGACAGCCTTTAATTGGCACACAATGTGGGGCCTGAAGGGTTGAGATTACAATAGATCTGTACAGAATTGGTTGGAAACAACTTTTATGTAAGTATTCTGTATGAAGTGTGGAGCCCCATGCTTCCAGTACTGCTTGTCTATTCATTTGTGTGTGGTACCTAACCCTGTGTATACTTCTGCATGTGCACCATGTGCCCATTACAGTGCTCTTTTTCAGAGCAGGGAGAGGGATCAGGATTTCTTTGTTGATGTACTGTGTAATGGCAATTTATGGCATGATAATATCAAGGGCAATGAGGGTCATTTGGGATGTGTATTCAGTGTTTTCTTCTGCCCTGGTCTTGGGTGCTGCCTTTAGGAATTCATTAATAATCGTACTAGGCCTAGGCCTGTGGTGGGAACAGGGGAGGACGATTTTCCCTAGACTTTCACCTTCTTCCCTCAGGCTTGTTACAACAGCTTTTGCGAATTTTGACTTCCGTTTGGATGTTAAGGAAAGCATGATCTTGTTGCTAATTCTGCCAGGTCTCCTCAGTGTGGTCTACACCATGTTTAGAGTTACAAAAGAAATTTCTGTGAAGGTCATTCGGAGATCTGTCCCGAGGATGTATAGTCATGAGTGGCATGGAATGTGAGGAAAAAATGGGCCAGTTTTGCAGGAAATTCTCTGCTCCAATAGTTTGGAAGTCACCCTTTAACAACTACAGGGTCTTGTTAAAGTGGCAAGGAAAATGCTGTGACAGCTCCAGAGAGGAGCAACTTTTTCCAGTGTCTTGGGCCCTAGCTACTGTTTTTCAGAAACTGCTCTTCACTAGACAGCACCCTCTNAAGCATGATCTTGTTGCTAATTCTGCCAGGTCTCCTCAGTGTGGTCTACACCATGTTTAGAGTTACAAAAGAAATTTCTGTGAAGGTCATTCGGAGATCTGTCCCGAGGATGTATAGTCATGAGTGGCATGGAATGTGAGGAAAAAATGGGCCAGTTTTGCAGGAAATTCTCTGCTCCAATAGTTTGGAAGTCACCCTTTAACAACTACAGGGTCTTGTTAAAGTGGCAAGGAAAATGCTGTGACAGCTCCAGAGAGGAGCAACTTTTTCCAGTGTCTTGGGCCCTAGCTACTGTTTTTCAGAAACTGCTCTTCACTAGACAGCACCCTCTGGGGGAAGAGGAGGAAAGCAGACCAACAAACACCATGGCCGCTCAAACTGCAGCTAAACCAGAGGAACAACCTGTGCTGGTAGCAGTTGCCCCTGTACAAAAGAAGAAATCCAAGACCATATCAGTTCACATAGGGATGAGGAGGAAGGAGGACCCTCACAATAGGAGGAAGAGGCAAGGCCAGAGATAATCACCGATCCATATCCCTGGGTGAGCTATGATATATCTGAAGAGATTTCAGCCACCAGTTGGGTGAGCCCAAACTGACCCAGCTGGTCTGATGTTGGGATATTGAAGCCCATGATATGAAACTAGACCGCAGTGAAGCCAAGCAACTGGGATCCCTGCCCCAGGATGTGGGTGTTGACAAAGGGATTTGGAAGAGGGCAGAAACTCTCAGCTACTGGAGTTGACTCCTGTGAAGCGTGAGGGAAAGGTACTCTCTCAAGAATCATCTAGTAGTGCACCCAGGCAGATGGGACACCATGGAGAAAAGTATCCAGTACCTGAGAGAATTAGCTGTGCTGGAGGTAATCTGCAGGGATTCAAATAACAATCAGTCCCCTTAGATCCAGATGAGGACCAGTGTACACAATCCATGTGGCAGAAGTTTGTATGGAGCACATCATCATCGTACGCCAACTCATTGGCATTGATGTCCATGAAAGAAGGAAAACAAACAGTGCTTTAGGTGATTACCTGGCTCCAGCAACCAGAAGATCATCTTTTTCTTCCTCCTTTTCCTTCCTCTGTCGAAGACTGAAGACAGAATAAAAAAAATTTAGCAAACTAGAGAAAAAATGTCCCACACCACATCAGTATGGACCAGAGTCTCTGCTATTGGGAGCAAGCAGCCCCCTGCTCAAGAGAGAGGGTGCAAACCACAAGGTACCCTGTGGTTTTACCTACATGACCACAGAGAGGAAGTGGGATGGAAAATCCACCTCTGCCCTGTCGGCATGGATATGTGAGTTCAGAGGAAAAACAACTACTGCCAGAAGTTCTTAAAGGAAGAAATGCCACTCCAGTTTCCAGTGGGCAAGTCCTCAGACAGAAGAACTGATGTTATTTTCAATCCTCTTGAAGGGACCTCCAGATCATATTTACAAGAAGTGAGCAACAAGTACTATGACCAGATTTAGAGGGGCCCTTCCTCCAGCCAGGTGGAGGAAAGGTACAATAGCATCTACTGGACTGTGTGGATCCAATGGCCTGGCACATCAGTCCCACAGGAGTATCAAGATTTAGTTGACACAAGCACACGATGTTATCAAGATATGTAGGGCCAGAATCTATCTCCATTTCTGGGGTGTTGAGGTTATCCCATCAGCTAACTATATTGGAAACTAATGTAAGCTTGACCAAGAAAGAGTGGAAAAAGCACTGCATTGAAACTCATCCAGTATCCTTGGCATAGGTTACCTCAGGAGGGGGTATTTCAAGGACCCAAAAGGGCATTGCTGGGCTTTCTGGATAGCTACTGTGGAGACAGAGGAAATTAGGCAGCTGAACACCTTACTTGGTCTCTCAGAGGACCCTTCTGCAGTGGGACTGCTGAGGGTTGAAGAACAACCAATCACTACCACAGCAGTGCACCATTGACAATACCACTCCAGGTGGGACTCTGTGACCCCCATCCATGAGATGATTCCTGAACTGGAGAGCCAAGGAGTGGTCAGGAAGACTTGCTCACCCTTTAATAGTCCTATATGGCCAGTGTGTAAGTCCAGTGGGAAGTGGAGACTGACAGTGGACTACCGTGGCCTGAATGAAGTCACACCACCACTGACCGCTTCTTGGCCGGACATGCTGGAACTTCAGTATGAACTGGAGTCCAAGGTAGCAAAGTGGTGCCACCAATGACATTGCTAATGTGGTTTTTTCCGTTCCTCTGGCAGCAGAGTGCAGGCCAAGTACACCTGAAACTGACTGCCCCAGGGGTGGAAACCTAGGCCCACTCTTTGTCTTGGACTGATCCAGACTGCACTGGAAAAGGATGAGGTTCCAGAACACTTGCAAGACATTAAGGATGTCATGGTCACAACAGAGAAAGTTCTTGAGAAATGGGAGAAGATAATCCAAATCCTCCTGAAAGCTGGTTTTGCCATAAAGCAAAGTAACATCAAGGGACCTGCCCAGGAAATTCAGTTTGTAAGAGTAAAATGGCAAGATGGAGTCATCAGGTTCCAGTGTGGTCAATAAAGTACCAGCTATGTCCTCACCAACCACCAAGAAAGAAATACAGGCTTTCCTAGGCACTGTGGGTTTTTGGAGGATGCCTATTCCAGAACACGGTCAGATTGTAAACACTCCCTATCATGTGACACAAAAGAAGAATGGTTTCTAGTGGGGGCCTGAACAGAAACAAGCATTTGAACAAATTAAACAGGAGATTGGTTGTGCAGTAGCCCTGGGACCACAAGATAAGGTGGGAAAGATGTGCTCTACACTGTAACCGGGGAGAATGCTCCTTTCTGGAGTCTGGCAAAAATAATCCATGGAGACTCACGGATGATGCCTGGGGTTCTGGATTCAGGGATACAGAAGATGTGAGGCCTACATCCCAACTGAAAAAGAGGTCTTGTCAGCTTATGAAGGAGTTCAAGCTGCTTCAGAAGTGGTTGACACCAAAGAACAGCTGTTCCTGGCACCTCAACTGCCATTGCTGGGTGAGATGTTCAAGGGGAAAGTTCCTTCAACACATCATACCACTGATGCTACATGGAGTAAATGGATCGCTCTGATCACAGATGGAGCTCGAACAGGAAACCCAAATCATCAAGCGATCTTTGAAGATCGCATAAACTGTCCTGAAGACAAAAACCATGGATTATCATCATCATCAGAAGAGAGAGAGGTGATGGCATGCTGAGGAGATGAGACCATATAATCAGCTACATGAAAATGAAAAGCAATACACTCCCTTCTCTGATGGTTCCTGCTGTATTGTAGGGACAAATCAAAAATGGAAAGCTGCCTTATGCAGTACTACATGGCAAGTCACAGCAAGTAGTGAGGGACAAAGTGGATCAGGATGCAGAGCTGAAAGCCAGCNCTCAAGAGAGAGGGTGCAAACCACAAGGTACCCTGTGGTTTTACCTACATGACCACAGAGAGGAAGTGGGATGGAAAATCCACCTCTGCCCTGTCGGCATGGATATGTGAGTTCAGAGGAAAAACAACTACTGCCAGAAGTTCTTAAAGGAAGAAATGCCACTCCAGTTTCCAGTGGGCAAGTCCTCAGACAGAAGAACTGATGTTATTTTCAATCCTCTTGAAGGGACCTCCAGATCATATTTACAAGAAGTGAGCAACAAGTACTATGACCAGATTTAGAGGGGCCCTTCCTCCAGCCAGGTGGAGGAAAGGTACAATAGCATCTACTGGACTGTGTGGATCCAATGGCCTGGCACATCAGTCCCACAGGAGTATCAAGATTTAGTTGACACAAGCACACGATGTTATCAAGATATGTAGGGCCAGAATCTATCTCCATTTCTGGGGTGTTGAGGTTATCCCATCAGCTAACTATATTGGAAACTAATGTAAGCTTGACCAAGAAAGAGTGGAAAAAGCACTGCATTGAAACTCATCCAGTATCCTTGGCATAGGTTACCTCAGGAGGGGGTATTTCAAGGACCCAAAAGGGCATTGCTGGGCTTTCTGGATAGCTACTGTGGAGACAGAGGAAATTAGGCAGCTGAACACCTTACTTGGTCTCTCAGAGGACCCTTCTGCAGTGGGACTGCTGAGGGTTGAAGAACAACCAATCACTACCACAGCAGTGCACCATTGACAATACCACTCCAGGTGGGACTCTGTGACCCCCATCCATGAGATGATTCCTGAACTGGAGAGCCAAGGAGTGGTCAGGAAGACTTGCTCACCCTTTAATAGTCCTATATGGCCAGTGTGTAAGTCCAGTGGGAAGTGGAGACTGACAGTGGACTACCGTGGCCTGAATGAAGTCACACCACCACTGACCGCTTCTTGGCCGGACATGCTGGAACTTCAGTATGAACTGGAGTCCAAGGTAGCAAAGTGGTGCCACCAATGACATTGCTAATGTGGTTTTTTCCGTTCCTCTGGCAGCAGAGTGCAGGCCAAGTACACCTGAAACTGACTGCCCCAGGGGTGGAAACCTAGGCCCACTCTTTGTCTTGGACTGATCCAGACTGCACTGGAAAAGGATGAGGTTCCAGAACACTTGCAAGACATTAAGGATGTCATGGTCACAACAGAGAAAGTTCTTGAGAAATGGGAGAAGATAATCCAAATCCTCCTGAAAGCTGGTTTTGCCATAAAGCAAAGTAACATCAAGGGACCTGCCCAGGAAATTCAGTTTGTAAGAGTAAAATGGCAAGATGGAGTCATCAGGTTCCAGTGTGGTCAATAAAGTACCAGCTATGTCCTCACCAACCACCAAGAAAGAAATACAGGCTTTCCTAGGCACTGTGGGTTTTTGGAGGATGCCTATTCCAGAACACGGTCAGATTGTAAACACTCCCTATCATGTGACACAAAAGAAGAATGGTTTCTAGTGGGGGCCTGAACAGAAACAAGCATTTGAACAAATTAAACAGGAGATTGGTTGTGCAGTAGCCCTGGGACCACAAGATAAGGTGGGAAAGATGTGCTCTACACTGTAACCGGGGAGAATGCTCCTTTCTGGAGTCTGGCAAAAATAATCCATGGAGACTCACGGATGATGCCTGGGGTTCTGGATTCAGGGATACAGAAGATGTGAGGCCTACATCCCAACTGAAAAAGAGGTCTTGTCAGCTTATGAAGGAGTTCAAGCTGCTTCAGAAGTGGTTGACACCAAAGAACAGCTGTTCCTGGCACCTCAACTGCCATTGCTGGGTGAGATGTTCAAGGGGAAAGTTCCTTCAACACATCATACCACTGATGCTACATGGAGTAAATGGATCGCTCTGATCACAGATGGAGCTCGAACAGGAAACCCAAATCATCAAGCGATCTTTGAAGATCGCATAAACTGTCCTGAAGACAAAAACCATGGATTATCATCATCATCAGAAGAGAGAGAGGTGATGGCATGCTGAGGAGATGAGACCATATAATCAGCTACATGAAAATGAAAAGCAATACACTCCCTTCTCTGATGGTTCCTGCTGTATTGTAGGGACAAATCAAAAATGGAAAGCTGCCTTATGCAGTACTACATGGCAAGTCACAGCAAGTAGTGAGGGACAAAGTGGATCAGGATGCAGAGCTGAAAGCCAGCCATCTGACTTTAGATGTCACTGAACAAGAGAAATGGCCAGTGCTGTACCTCTACACTGACTGATAGACGGTAGCAAACGCTCTGTGGAGGTAGTTAGACCAATGGAAAAAGACCAATTGCAGTGCAGAGGTAAACTCATCTGGGGTGCTGAATTGTGGCGAGACATCACTGCCTGTGTAGAGAAGCTGGCTGTAAAAGTGTGTCACGTATATGCATGTGTACTCAAGAGTGAGGCTACTAAAGAGCATTGCAAGAACAGACGAGTGAATTGAGCTGCCAAGATCAAAGTACCTGGTGGATCTGGACTGGCAATGTAAGAATGAATTTTTTTTCTGGCTCGGTGGGCCCATGATGCCTCAAGACCATCCGAGAAGAGTTGCAACATACGGATGGGCACATGGTCAAGGGGTGGACCTAATGATGGACACTATTTCCCAGGTGATCTATAACTGTGACACATTCACTGCAATCAAGCAGGCAAGCAAGTAAAGCCCCTGTGATATGGTGGATGATGGTCAAAACATAAATATGGGAAGGCCTGGCAGACCGATTACAATCACACTCCTGCAAATCTGCCAGAGTAAGCACTATGTGTTGACAATGGTGTAAAGAACCACTGGATGGCTGGAGATGCACCCTCTGCCTCACACCACAGCCTGGACCATCTTGGGCCCTGAATAACAAGTCCTGTGCTGACATGGCACCCCAGAAAGAATTGAGTTGTACAACAGGACTCATTTCAAAAATAGCCCTATAGACCCCTGGGCCAGAGAGCACAGAATTGAGTGGGTATCATATTCCCTGTCATGCGCCAGCCTCTGGGAAAGTTGAACAGTACAATGGACTTTTAAAACCACATTGAAAGCAATGGGTGGTTGGACCTTCAAACATTGGGATCTACATTTAGCAAAGGCCACCTGGTTAGTCAACACCTGAGGTTCTCCCAGTCAAGCTGGCCCTGTCCAATCAAAACCTCCACATACTGTAGAAAGGAGTCAAGTCCCTGTGGTACACAAGAGAAATGTGTTGTGGAACTCAGTTTGGATTAGTCCTGCCTCAAGCAAAGGCAAACCCACCCATGGGATTGTTTTTGCTCAAGCATTTGGGTGCACTTGGTGGGTAATGCAGATGGGTGGGGAAACCAATGTGTACCTTAAGGGGATTTGATTTTTGAGTGAGAAGAGTCTGTAATGTCGAGCTGTGTATGTAATGTTGGTTGCTGAATGACCCTTCCACTGTGTGCCAAAACTACCAGAGACAGTGAGTATGGACTGCTCCAGATAACACCAGTCATGAGCTCGTGATGCAGCTTGCAACCACCTGACAGCACACCGGCCCTCCTGCCCTGGAAGACATCTAGGACAGACAGAACCCACAGTCATGGACCCAATGAACTCGACAGATACCTTGGAGGGAAGACCACTGACAATGGAAATTATACCTATGCTTGTGTATATGTTTTAGCATATATATCTATGTGTATATTTGGAAGGTGTAGGATCTGGATATGATATAGATGGTATAGAATAAGGAGTGGATATTGCCCTAGTTTGGCCAAGGATGTGCGAGGGCAGAGCCTGGAGCCATGCGGGCCTGTCTAGGTTGTTATTCTATACCACTCAAATCATTGTTGGTGGGTGGAAGTCAGGGAGCCTCCAAGATGAAGAGGTCATGGCTTCTGGTGAAGGAAAATGTGGGCAATGCAGAGGCCCCGCAGCACTTCTCATTCTCTCCCTTTATCTTCTTCACATTTTCTCCCTTTCTGGGGGAGCATGTGGCGAGTGGAGTGGTGCTGGCCCCGACTGTAGGATTTCTCTCCCATTGTGGTTTTTTTCATTGTCTTGGTCTTAGGGAGAAAAAGTGCAGGTGTGGAAAGTTACTGTTTGCTTTCTTATCTCATTGGTGTTTCCAGTAAGTTGTTATCTCAACCTATAATTTCTGCCTTTTGTTTCTCTCACCTGAGAGAAGGATTGGAGAAGAGGGGAGCAGCTTAACTTCCAGGTGGGCTTAAACCACTACATTTTTCCAAAAACAAACCTTGAAAAGGTTAGTGTCAGTTTCATGGTTTACCCCTAAACTTGCAGTTGTGATGGGGTTTTTTGCGCTTTCCTTAGTATCTACACATTGCTCACCTGCAGTCTTTTGCTGTAAGCTGCCTATTTCATATTTAAGGACACACAAACACACACACACACACACACACTTGCTTTGTCCATTCCTTTTCTTTAAAGGAAAAAAATAAATCTCCGTATTCATTTCCATTATTCTGCTTCATGCATTTTCAAATAGCAACTTCATACTTTCTCCTTTGGTAGCTTTCATGCTGAGGGACCTCTTTTTAAATATATCTGAAACTACTTGATTATGCTTTAACGTACAATAAAATATCAACCACGTTTGACTTTCTGCTGTGCTGAGACCCGTCATTGCAGCCCATACCATCTCATTGTTTAATTGTACTTGCCCACTTTGTCTTATGTTAGGCTTTTATATGAAGCTGTCTTTAAGATTCTTTGATTTTAGGGAGAGGAGTTGTTTACAGCGTGAAACATAATACAGCATAATACTCTTTGGATAATTTTCGTAGGTGCTATGTTGTTACGAATAATACAGAATAATACATTTTGTTCTTATTAAAATACTCTCATTATGTTATCCGTAAAGTCAATGGAGAATCGGTAGCATTGAATAAAGTTCTCTTAGCTGTCTCAAGGTCACAAGGGTGCTTGGCAACTTTTAGGAACATGCTGGTTTTGATCAGAAGAGTCAGTATGGGGATTTTTTGTATTTTTTTTTTTTTTAAAGACTAAAGAATTGTTCTTTTAGAAAAGAATGTAAATAGATTATGGAGATAACAGAAGTAGCCTGTTATGAATATCTTGAATATAGTGCAGACCGTTACAGTGAAGCTCAGAAAATGAGAAACAACCCCCCAAACTTGTTTTTATTTAAAGCTTGCTCATCATGTATTTTCTTAGCTCATAAAATTTATTCCAAATTTTCTCTTACAGGTAAAAGTGACCCGTTTTGTGTAGTTGAATTGAACAATGATAGACTGCTGACACATACTGTCTACAGGAACCTCAATCCAGAATGGAACAAAATCTTCACATTGTAGGTGTTTGGGTTTAGTTTGGGGGAACGGATGGGCAGTGGGTTTTGGGCAGTTTTTTGGAGGTGAGGGTGTTGGAGAGGGATCAAAGATACTTACTGGTAGTTCTAAAGAAGAATAGTGATGACATACTGATCTTTCTAAACTAAACATCTGAATACATTTTGAGGATTAAAAACACAAAAAAAATACTAGAGAAGTGGTACCATTTTAAACAAAAAAATGCCAGGTCTGTTTCTTGGAAACCAGGTATGAGTAATTCTATGCACACCAGACTCCTGTTACATTCAGCAAATGTATGTGATGGATTTGCCCCTGAAGTTTTGACTGGGAGAAAAAAAGATACTGTGATTATGACCTTCATTAAAATGTGGTTGTTGACTGTAAAAAACATTAGATAACTACATAAAGTTAGAAATTCTATTTGCATTTATACTTCTCTGAATTATGATGAAATACTTTCCACTTCATGTTTCCATTTACCAGCTGCACTTCTCACAATACCATCTAGTATCATACTAGTACAATTCAGCTGTTGGGTAAATGCAGTCTAAAACAGTTTATTGGGAAGAGATGTGATTGGTTCTTTTATCCTTGTGTTATTTTGAAGACAGTAAAAGGCTTTGACAAAATAGAAAAAATAGTCTTCTGCAAACAAAATGTCCTTGTTGTTTGCCTTGCTAATTGCCTTTTTTTTCTCCCTTCTCTCTATCTGACTGTAATTTGACATCAATGAGTAGAAAAAACTTACCATTGCAGGTCTCACTGCTGCTGAAATCAGTAACAGTCCTCTGCAAAATGAGTAGAAGCTTTAGTTTTGTGTACACTTACTTCACTTTGTCATACATGAAAATGCTATAGTTTGCCCTTGATCTCAAAACTGAGTGTGATCTTAATTTTTGTTTTCCCCTCTAAGTAACCTCACAGTAGTTGTATTTTTCAACAGCTTATTATTGTAGTTCTCGTTTCTGTATCTGCAAAACCATGCTAAATTGTTCATTAATATATTTTTAATTATTTACTAATAGAGCCAGTAACTAATCATCCTCTACTTCTTGACAGTGTTCTCTGCACAAGGAATTGCCTGGATTTGTAGAGGACAAAAGACTAATCAGAAATCAAATAGAAAACCTCTAAAGGCTTTCAGGGCCTTCCTTCCTTTGCATTTATCCTCAGATTTCTTAATTAATTTTTGGGCTAGCAATCCCTCATCTGGAGGAGTATATTTTACTGAAGTTAAACTGCTTTGCTTGAATTTGTATTTCCTGGATCAGCCATTCAATCAAACATGAGTTCTCTCAAATAATTCTTTTTATTCAAATAAGGAATGAGTTTTTCACCCAAAAAAGTGACATTTCTTGTGCATGGCAGTGGAGTGTTTAACAGCTTGCAGTCTTTTTTCTTCAGTTGTACCTGAGAGATGCATTGTTCCGTATTGTTTGTTCTTTATTTGCTGTAATTTGTTGTATATTTGTAATTAAATGAGGATTTCAGAAATAAAGAGTTTGTTCTTAGTGCAAGGATATGCACTTGTAGCTTGTAATTTTTTCCATTTACAAACCTACAGGTTTCACAGTATTTGCAGTAAGAATTGCCACAAGGGTAGCAGTGTTTAAGAGTAGCTTTTAAAAGCTCTCAGTCCTTCTGCTGATGGCTGTAAATCCCCCAGTGCTGCTCCTTGCAGGTCATGCAGTGCAAACTCCAGGTAGGAGACTTAAAGCAACGTCCTTCAGAAAACTTCAGCTGGAAAAGCCTTGTAGAGAGAGAAAATGATAACTGCAGCCCTTAGAAAGTATTGGGTTTTTAAAAAGCCTTGCAGAAAGAGAGAAAGCGTAATCATTGCAGCTCTTAGAAAACATTTTGGTTATATGCAGAGATGTCTCATTCACTTAAGTTCAGTTCTCCTCCATGGCTTGGAAAAACAGACGGGTATCAGTGCTAACCTTTTACAGTTTTGTCCTTGGTACCCTCTAGTGTAAGTGACTTCTTTCTTCTGTGTGTACTTCTCTCTTTGTAGCAATATAAAGGACATCCACTCGGTGCTTGAAGTGACAGTTTACGACGAAGACCGCGATCGAAGTGCTGACTTTCTAGGCAAAGTTGCTATACCATTGCTGTCTGTAAGCTTCATTCACCTGACATACCACTCTGAATTTTTCCTGGTGAAAGGGGGAAAGAGAAAAAAAAAAAATTTGCAGCTCTGAGTCTGTCATTTCTCAACCAAGGTCTGTAATAAGAACACTAAAATTTTAACATACTCTATTCACGGCCATGTTGAATCCCATGATAGTTAATTTTTCCTGACAGACTCGGTCCTGGTAATGAACAGGTACTTGTCAGACTTGCCACAGTTGTTTTGGGTTCTCTGTCAGTTTCAGCAGCTGGGGGTCAGGGGTCACCGAGGGGGTGTATTCAGTGGAGACCGCGAGACAGACGGCTGTCATGTCCTTTTCCTGCAGATTCAAAATGGTGAACAGAAAGCCTACGTCTTGAAAAACAAGCAGCTGACAGGGCCAACAAAGGGGGTCATCTATCTTGAAATAGATGTGATTTTTAATGCTGTAAGTCTTAACTTTGGGTTTTTTTGTACTGCTAAAGAGTTCAGTTTCATGAAAGCTTTTGTTCCTGATTTGTAGAGAATTTCTGTCATTCCTCATTTTCTCTAAGCCTTGATGTATACTACAGAATACTCTTCTGCCACTGCTTGGCACACCCACTCTTTTTGTTGTTGCTGCTGCTGCTGCTATTGCTGTTAATGTACAGAGCAGCAACTCTTGTCTCTGTGTATGCTTATGTGTCCCGAGCTTGGCAGCCATGACTTTGAAACTTAGTAAATTCTGCGAATTGAAGCCTGTATTATTAGTAATGAGCAAGTGAACTTGAAATACTGACACACATTTTAATGCATAGGTGAAAGCCAGCATACGAACCTTAATGCCAAAAGAACAGAAATATATTGAAGAGGAAGACAGACTGTCTAAACAGGTAAAGAGTAAGGAAACACTAATCCCTTCTAAAATCCTTAATATCAAGTGTGCACATTCAAATATCTGGTATCATACTGCTGAGAGTAAAGAATAACATTTTCATTACAGGTTTACAAAAGAATATGATAGGTTGAGAAGTCAGAAACAAAATACATGGGTTTAATGTGTCTCCTCTATAAATTGCTGCCTAATTTCCATGAAATACATGAATAAGAACACAGTTGAAACCATCAGGTTTCACACATATCAGATTATTGCACAGGTGCATGTAAAATAAGTCTTGCATAAATTTTTGCTGTTAACTTTGACCCAAAAGTTCTCAGTTGGTTGCAGGGTAAAGAGTCAGCATTCTTTTTGCCAAATTTTAAACAAGTTACTTGAGTAAGGTTTGAACCAAAGGTGAAAGCAGACTAAAACTCTTTGGAATCCCTGGAGCCGGAAATGTCTCGACTGTTTCTTTTTTCTATGGGATATTTTTGCTACACACAATTTTAGTGCTTTGGTAAAAAATAATTTAAAACCACGTATTTTTCTGCACTTGAACTACTTTGAACTCAGTTTTTCATGTTCCACGAATGATGTAACTTATATGGAGAGACTTGGTTGGACTATGGGAACAAGATTTTTGTTGTTTTCAGTGAAAAGTCAAAGGTCTCAGAACTGTTTTCTTTATTTCTGAAAGCTTGTAGACTTGAGCACGGTTTAAATTACCTGCTGGATGAATTTTATATCAGTGTATGATATAGTTCACTTAAAAAAACATTTCAAGAGGTAAAATATTTCTTTATTTGCAATTTTGAGTAATGCAGTTACTAAAGCTGCATTTTGCACTACTATTCCAGCAAAGAAGCAACAAAGCCTTTTACTCAAGATTCTTTCTTCTTCCCACTTTCATAAAAGCAAATGGCATTGTGACTTCTGCAGATGGCAGGAGGAGTGATCATTTTCTATGCGATTCAGCACACTAATCATTCACTGGTTTGTTCACTTTTCGTGGTGAAGTGCGTTGCCATTTTAGAGGATTTAAGTACATTTTCCTGAATCAAAACCTAGAGCTCTTATGTCTTACATATATGTAATTTGAAAGTATGCAGATTACTTTGGTAAATACTTAAAACAGTGTTTTCAAAATACGTTACAGCAGACATTAAATGGTGCAGATATCTTAATTATATTAGAGCAGTAATGTTGCATGGTTTCAGGTTAGTGTCCTGCAACATCTTTTTATTTAGAAAGGCCAACATTTGTTAAGAAAGACTTAGCAAAACTGAAATCTAACTAACAAAATAATTTGTGAAATTTTGCAAGTGGCTATTTAATGTTGAACAGTTTTTGTACCATCTAGAATTAAATTCAACAAATGCTAATTGACACAATTAACAAATTCTCTCTCTTCCAAGTCTCAGAACTAACTTGCTGAATTTGTGAGCTAGAGAGCTTAATATTTTCTCAGCCTTCACCCAAATTGAGAATAACAGTATTGTTAGCATGTGCCTCTCCTGAAACTTTTTGGGGTTTTGAAATATTTTCATTCTTTCTTCTTTTTAACAGCTACTGTTAAGGAACTTTATCCGGATGAAGCATTGTATCATGGCGCTCATTACTGCTGTCTGCTATATTAGCAGTTGTTTTGACTGGGATTCTCCACCAAGAAGTCTAGCTGCTTTTGTGGTATGATATTCTTTATACTATTTTTAATCATCACAGTGTGTTTGTGTTCTAGAATGAGAGACAATACTGTGTAGATGTGGTTGTTTCTTTTTAATTTATTTAAAACTTTGCATTATGATGATACCATAAGTCATGTTTATTCAGGTTTTTTAAAAAGTAATTAAGTTTAAAGTGTCACACAAACAAGATGGAGTGGTTTTTTAAAATTTATAATTGCATATATATAGTATAAATGTAATTGCTTACGTAAGTTACAAGCAGGTGATCCAAATCAAAACAGAGTCAGTGAACTATGGATGATATATTTTAAGCTTCTTGCAAATTACTTCCTTTAAATTTTGTTTGGTCCCCTTGTATATTGAATAATGACTCTCAAAGTATTTTTGATTATTAATTATTCAAAGATGGTGTTCCTAGATAAAAAAATCTACCAAAATAAAACAAACCCAACTTCAAAACCATCAATGCAAACAAACTAATACCTTTTAGGCAGCAAGCTCTTGCCATAGTTTTTAGTGAATGGTTTTTAGTGAATTCGTTTTTAGCTATTTAGACAGAACTGCTGTTTCTTCATCAACATTATCTTCATTAGTATTAACCTTTATTTTTCTGTTAAACTTGGAAAATTCCAAGAATAATTGTAGATTGCATTGTGTTACCCAGATAAATATCTCTTTATTTTTAAAATCATAAGAGCTGCAAACAAGACCAGATTCCCCATTTATTTTTTCATTAGAGAGTCCCACTAGGAGTAAAAATGTATGTATGGACATACTTTCTGGAATATCTAAATTTATTAAATTGGCTGAAATACTAAGATTAGGAGACTTTCCACCATGATTATGAACAGGGAATGGTTTTGGTACAACTTTGAATAATTATAGACATCATCTGGTGACAGTACTTTTTACCTGGGTGCCTGAAGATCAGGTGCCTCAATTTTGGAGAAATCAAACCAGGCACTGGAGCTGGCTGTGCAGTCACATGAGGTAGTTGGGTGTGTCACTAAGTCATGCTGCTTTGCAGAAAGTTTCTTCTTGCAGGGCTCCATTTGTACTGTGTTGCTTGTTAAACCACCTTGTGCCTGTCAAGGATGGCAGCACGCTGTCGGTCCTTGGTTACCATGTTTGTTGCGAGTACAGGAGATGCATGTGCTATTCAAAGAATCAGGGGTTTGTACTTTTACTGATGTCTGTAGTAATGGCACTATGTGCAAAATATGCTTGCTACTGTTTACTGTAGAAAAGCAATCTATCATTGCGGTTAAAATTTATCAACACTAGATAGGAAATCCAAGTTTCAACATAAAACTCAAATGTTTATATTGCTCTTACTGCTCCAGTTAGTAAGTATTCATCACTCTAAGTTGGATTTTAATATGGATATGGAATGGAAGAAGAAAGGAAAATGGACAGACATACTATTCTTTGGGGAAATTAATTTTTTTTTCCCATGGTGCACTGCTGTGGCCAAGGAAGAAGTCGTGTTGCTATTAAACTGTAGTTGTTTCTGGTCATAGAAAAAAATCAGTGTCATAGTAAGTAGTAGTACATAAAACATAGAATTTGAGTAGGGAGGTCAATAATCAGTATATGTTTTTCTTATAGTTACAGTGTATTGCAGTAGAAGCATGTTCCTGATTATATTTTTATAGATATATTAATGTTTTTCATACCTATCTATATAGAGAGACAAATTTATAAAAAATCTGATTTTCTTGGTTTTCTTACAGTATTTGTTTTGCTATGTAGGTGTTGCAGTAGGTTTTTATGTTTACATCAGTACTGTGATAGTACAGACTTATTCCTGTTCTGCATCCAAAATGCATCCTGTGCTTTTCGACCTGATGTTATTCTCTCCAAGGATCGAATCATTCCTCTGTCAGGCAAAAGAAGTTTTTGCTGGCCAAGTCAAATATATGTGAATTTTTATCATGATTATAAGCTTTGAGTTTAGGTGGTTTCTGGACTTTCATAGGCTCTTGAAATCTTGAGAGTAATCCACTTGCTTGTGTTATGATGAATTATACTTGCACTAAGGTTACATTTGAATTTGATGGAGTGTATAAAATAAATGTACCTATATGTTTCACTTTCATCTCTTCACTATTATACAAATTATATCTCCTCTTGAAGTTGTCTACTAGAGGTTAGAAAATGTCACAGTGAAATGTCAGTGCCAGAAAGGAGATGAGAAACAGGCTGTTCTGGAGGTTTTCAGCTCTTTAGGCAGACTAATAAACAATGTACAAGAAGTAAAGTTTTAAACTAACCATTTCTTCTGTCCTGTTGGATTTGAAAATATACCATGATGGGTACATCCTGATACAGAGTTACAGTCATTTCACATAAGTTGCATATGTAGGGATTGATATTTCATATCTCCCGATGCCCCGTGCCCTTGGCATTACTATTATGGATACTTTCTTCTAGTACCTTACTGTGTGGCTTTTCTTTCTGATGGGGATACACAGGACCACAGGTGAAGAAATTCGAGATGAATAGCTCAGTTCTCAAAAATGTAATTACTAGGATAGATCTGGAAAGGAGAACTACTCTTGGAAACCTACAGAAAACCTTGATAATATGGTAACTATAATAAGCTACAGTTACCTGCTTTATATGCCTTGTGCACTCTTCACTGCAGTTGTTTTTAAAGTCATTCTCCTTGGAGAGTCACACTGTTAGTCACCGAGGCTAACAGTGTTCACTGAAAGGGCTCGCTGATTATTTATACTCCTGAGCTTAGCTGTCTCAAACTTCTACATTATTCGGGACATTTTAGGTACAGAAATGCTGTATTAAAGTTTTAGAATGATTCTTTCTAAAATCTGTCTGAAGGCATCAGCTCAATGACCGGTGTTGCCTATGCTGTACATAGAGATACAGAAACTTGAAGTTAAGTTTCCAATGTTCTAGATTATGCATTTCCTCAACTAAACAATATTTTATCTGTTTCTGTTAAACTTAATAAGCTCATCACCTTGACTGGGGATTCTGTCTGAATGACTTAGGATTTTCATTCCATTTCTTTTTTGTATGCTTTGGTAATTCACAGCAGAAGAAAATTCCTACCAATATATATTTTTTTTTATATCTTCGTGCTGATATAACTGTGATGCACTAATAGCTGTTATTTTTCAGGCCCTCAAAGATATTAATAAATAACTCATGTACCACAGGTTGATCTGGCTAGCATATGACTTTGTCTTAGAGCAATTAGAAAATTCTATATTCTCTCCTGCTTTTTTGTATTTATTTCCTGTTAAATAAAGGAAGTGCATAGCAACAGTATTAAGTCAATATTTCAGTTCAGAACAGCTTTATTATATCACATGTCTAGAGGCTGATCAAGAATGTGTTATGTACTTACATTTATGCTTCTTAAGAACCTAAATACAGTGGGAAAACCCAGAACATGTAGAGAGCTTTTGCCGTAAAATCACATTTTGCTCTGTTTAAAACAGACCTTTGCAGTATTTAGCAGTTAATTTTTTTTTTTAATTGGTAATTAATATGGTACATTTCAGGCAGAAGAACTTTAGTAAAAGTATGCAAAAGTGGATGTTTTTTCTTCAGATTAATCCACTGCAGGCACTGAAATGTCTGCTAAATTTGGCCTAATTTCCATCAGCTTCTTGACCAGACATTTGTGGTCTTATAGGTGTCAATGGGTGCAACATGAGGGGAAAAAAGTGTGTATTCTTTTTTTCCAATACTAGCATTTCTCGCTGTAATGAGCAGAAAAATAATTGGACAATGGAGCTATCAGTAAAAGAACACACTTCAGTGTGAGTCAATGAATTATTTTATGGGACAAACTTTAATCTTGAAATGTGATCGTAGGTAATTTGTGCTGCCATCTGTCCATTTGGAATTCTTAGCCATTTCAGTCATTATACAGTAAGTACTGCTGTGTTTAACATTAACATTTGATACACATTTAATTTCTGTACTGCTCTGTGGTCCTTAGGGAGCTTTACTCTAGTGCTACATGAGAGAGACAAAGTATTGATCAGTTAACATTTCAGCTATGTATGTTGCAAAATTAATGAAAATGCCAGACAAAAATGTCAGAGTGCACAAAAAGGTAAAATTTAAATTTGGAAGTTTAATGAAAAGTTTAAGATGCGCATTATCAAAAATACCCCCTAGCCTTTAAAGTACTTTTCATAACTGAGTAACTAAAGAGAACCACATATTTTACTTGGAAGAACACTAAACATGAAATATGAGGGAATAGGTAATCTTCAGAGTGTTTGGTATCCCAAAATGGCCTCGGTAAACTATGTAAGTGCCTACTTGAACATTTAACTGTTACTCATAAAATAAACTTACTTCCTTTCTCACTTCGAAGCAGAGTGCCCTCACCTGATGAACACAAGTTAGCCTCAAATTAAACCTTCTTAGGAACACAGTCTCCTATTCCTGTTCTTATTCCTCTCATTTAGTCTATATGTGTACATGCATACATAGAGAAAATACTTTTCCTTCTTTCTCAGGCTCTCAAATATTGATAAAATGATTCTCCCTGCATCCAAGTCATTTGTCAGGTCTAACTCACTATCAGTTTGTCTTCTAGCATTACAGAATTCATATGTGAAAATGACATAATAGTGTCCCTAGCTTTTGATTAAGTGTTAGTTCTCTTGCACATATGCCATTTAGTTGTGGAGGTGTCACATTAATTAATTGAAAAGGAAACAGGATTCAAAAGACCTGGTTCCTAGAAGGAAATGAGACAGTAAAGCAATTTTGGCAATTTGCTTAGCTTTTCCCTAATAAAAAGGGAAGCAATCACTACTGTGTATTTTGGAAGCAATGTTCACTCAAAGATGAAAGACAAAGATTATGTTTCCGGAGAGACTTGATATGGCATCATCAGGAGTTGGAATGTATTTGTCCTAATTATTACATATTTTCCTTTTTTTTCCACACTGTTATAGTAAGAGAATCAGATGTTCCCATCGTGGATATCATTATTGAGGACACAACCTTCAAATTGTTTTTTACTCAACCTGGGTGAAAAGTATCATCAAATTATCTTTGCCACCTCTTGTCTCGAATTTGAAATTTCAATAAGTGCTGGTAAGGTAGTTGCAAAAGCTTTTTTTTTTGTCCCAAAAAAAGCCTTTCCAAAAATTGTTGTTGCTGTCAAAACTGCCTGTTCTCAAAAGAGAGATTTGCAGAGGTAAAGTGACATGGCAATGGCAGGGCCAGGAACAAGATGCATTTCTGATGCAGGTTACACATATGTATAAGAGTCTTTCAGCTTTTTGTCATCTGTATCCTCATCAGCAGTTTAGAAGAAGTGGACCAGGCTGCTGTGGGTTTCAGTGGGGTTTTTTTTCAAAATTAAAGCAGACAAAAAGAAAAGTGTTCTAAGTTCTGCTTCCTCATTCCTAATTTTCTGTATATCAGCAGAACTAATGTTGGACCTCTGCAAAATTACAGTGAAATTTGAGATTTTTGCAACACTTAGCTATACTTTGTGCCAGGTTTTAGAAGGTGGAATAGGAAAGAAAAAAATAGCAGAACCTGGTATATATGACCATAGAGATCCATTAGCTATTAATACTGAAAGAACCTACCAGCATCAGCTATGATTAAAACAACACCTCTTAACTATAACAAATGAGGAATGACACTGGTGTGGAAAAACTGGTGTCATCGATCCACATCTTTTGTTTCACAAATTGTGTGTTTGCGAATCTGAGACAGAATGAAAGTCTGGGGAATAGTTAGATATGTAAAAGCCTCTTTTAGTATTTTATTTTGTTTATAAGAAGTCACTTTAATTGGACTTCCTTCACAGAGTGAATGCATACTTGCTAAACCAGTTTAGCAGTGAGATTTATTGCCCAAGCACAGACCTGTGCCATTTTCAGTAATGCAGAGCATCCTGTGTGCTGCCCAACTGCTGTCCCAGAAGAGTATGTGTCTGTCTTAGGTCCTCTGTCATTTCTGCCATCACCATCCAGGTGACTGGGGTGCCCACCCAAGGGTGTCTAAAATGGCACTAGCTCTACCTTTAAGCACTTTAATTGCTCCCCTAGGTGTTTATTTTACCTGCATATATATTTTCAGTACCTAACTAGATGCTGTTCTGAGTTTCTTCATAATCTTAAGGTGTTAAATCTCAAAAACACCTATGTTGTGTGGGGAATTACTTACCTTATTTTGTGATTTATCAAACAGGAATAGACAGCAGCATAAAGCAATTGTATCCCAAGTCTTAGACTTTCCCTTCAATACCAGACCATTTTCGCCCCGTATTTTCCTTAGAAAGCTGACAATATTCTGAAAGTATTTAATTATCAAATCTTTTCTCATGCTATTATAGCTTTATACACCAAAAGTCTGATGCACGAAAATGTGGTTGATGAAAAATTGTAGAAGTTGACAAAAACTATAATTTACTCTACTGTATTTAGGATTACCTAAAAACAAGGTTAGATTTCCTGCTAAGGCAGTGATGTGACTAGAAATCTGGGCAGCCAGTTTGTGTGAGTTGCAGTCTTGCTCTGCAGTATGTTTCTCATAACCCAAGGTATGTAAAAGGCAGCCCCTCACTGTCTGGTGTTACTGGAAGAGTTGCAGAGTGGACCACTGGGCACCCAGAGAGGGCTTACACTGTGTCACCAATTCTTACTTGCACTCTCCTCTTGAGTGCATAAACCTGTTCTGAGTGAAAAACTTTGCACTTGAAGGAATTCAGACGTCATTGATACTGAATTTGGGTGATTACTAAGTAGTTTGGGTGTTCTAAGGTAGCTGTGTACCCTATCATCCTTGGGTTCCCTGAGGTGCTATTTCACAGTCATTGCAGGTGATCATGGCCATTTAACTTCCATGACTTAGATACTGCACATGACTGAATTATATGATATCTTACTTCTTCATCATCTTCTAATGATGAGTATTATGAGAATATGAGAACCAACACATTGTAAAATCATGTGACAAAGAGAGTTTTACTTCCTTTTTATTTTAGTAGCAATAGGTATTATAAAGGTTTGTTTTGAAGTGAAAGAACTGTAGGACACACTGATTTCACTGGCCATTCAATAGTTAAAATAACATAATATAATGATTTTGCCAGAAGTTGCAGTGTAGTAACAAAAGTAAGACAGACAAGAGGTAAGTCAGACAGAGAGGCAATGTTTCAAATCTTTTGAAAATATAGTGTGCAAAATGCTTAGAAAGGACAGTATATTCAGAAATTAAATTACCAGTTTCTTCTTACTGCTCCTTAAGGAATCTTCAGTGTACTTACCCCTTCAGTGTACTTACCCTTCAGTGTACTTACTACTTACAAAGTAGTTTGTTTAGTAGGTATGTAGCTGGTAGGTGATGACATAAGTGTCTGAGTGGAAGATTTAAGAAAAAAACCAGTTCTTTTCAATGTGCTGGATTTTACTGGAGTAAAAACACTTCAGACAATTTTATAACATTTCAAATATGCCTAAGAAATATATTTGTCTTGCTTATATTGTTTAACTCACAAATTTTTAATTTCAGTTTTGGTAGCTGCATGGGAAATCCAGGTTGTTAAAATAAAAAAGCCTTAGAGCATATTTTGTGTCTACTAGTGCCACATATGCTACATGACTAATAGTAATTGCTTTTATTGGTGATGTAATTAAAGCCTCTGAAGAAAAACAACCCCAAGTAATCACTGCAAAACATACATGTGAAGTTTCGTCCCTTTTTCCTAAAAAAGGGAGTGTCTGCCTCACAGAGCTTTATCCTGTGTTTTTTGCAAAAGAGAGATACTGCATGCTTCCCATTTCAAAAATGTCTGGTTTGGAGTTGGAAAGGGTTTGAAAGCTTGTTTCATTCTTGGAAATCACTGGTGGGTGGTGATGCTGTTTGTGGTGATGATGATACCCCAAGCATGAGGTATCCAGTGCAAGAAGCTTTGTTTCCAGTGGAACTCCACTGAGATTTATGTAGGAAAGTCCTGTGAAAGCATTGGTCTTTTACAATTGTTTTTTGTTAGAGTTAGGGAAATTTCCTTGTGACAGAGTGTGAAAAAGCCATAGCACAAGAAGTTGTCCCTTGTTTGGGATAATGAGTCTGTGTACTGAGCAGACGGTCTTAATGTCAAGGGGACAGATCTCTGAAGTGCGATGTTACAGAAAAACCCTTAAGTTTACAAATGGTGGATATTTTTACTTTTCTTCTAAATTATGTATGAGTTATAAGGCAGTTTATTAGCATAATTTTTGTTGTACAGTTTCAGTTAAGGTTAATGAAGTTTCCATGGAGGTTGTTTTCCATCCCTGAAAAATTAGAGTTAAATCAATTTTTTCCAAAAAATTATGTTTTCCTGAAATACTTTCCTGAGTGCTTTTCCCCTATCCCTCCCAAGGTAGCACCTGCAGATCTTGGTGACAAGGATGAATCATGCAGACTACTATCCAGACAGAATGTTTTCTTAAGTTTCTCAAAGGCCAAATTTGTGGTCGGTGTTTTGTGAAGAAAATGACCTTGTAGCTTTAGCCATGTTACTGGTAAAGCCTGCATGTTTGCAATGGCCTATCTTGCACAGTAACATATTGTACTGGTCATGGCAGTACAAAGAGGAGGAAAAACTGCCTCAAAGATCATTTTAGTTAAGTGTCAAAGCAAGAAACACTGTTGTCTAGATAGTTTTTTAATATGTGGAACACTCAAGAGTGTGGACAGAATGTTAAATTTTTACCAAGTGTCATGCTTAAGTGATCTAACTTCTGCAGGAAAGGAGAATTTCAGTTGACCTTGAAGTAAAAAGCCTGTAAATGTCATAACCACTTGTTCGATAAAACCAGCATTTTTATTTTTTATTTTTAGCTTATTTACTTTACAAAAGAAAAAAAAAATAGGTGTTTATACCTGGAATCTGCTTAATACTTTGCAACAAACAAGGTGACATAATTTAAAAGTATTGTTTATTTTGGGTTCAGTGGTAGATTGTATTTATTCCAGGGTAAGTATTAACGCTTACCAGTAGAAATAACTAACGTTGTGACCCCAATTGTTACTGAAAAGAAAAAGAAAAAAAAAAATTAGTAACTGTAAGCCAAATGGCTGCAGCTGATATTGAATAGACTTACAACTGTATGGCAGATCTGTGAGTTTGTACATTTCCATGAATAACATCTATGCTATTACTGTAGCTCTGAAGTTACAAGAAACAAACTGCTTTCCAGGGATACAGTACTCTATGGAGAACTCACTGATTTTCAAAAACAAAAAATTGACATAATGTAGTCTTATTTATTTGGGATTGACCACTACTCTCACAGCTGTTATTAGTACTGCAAAGTTATCTGTTAAAACTGATATTATGTAATTGGAACTTTTGGTATTTCCTTACATTTCTCCTCAGTTCTTAAGTGCATGGTGTCTGCTTTGCTGTTCTCACTCTGTTTCTTTCTGGTGCTCGTTTACGAGGCAGAAAAAAAATCTCTTCCTTATCTCAGACCAGAAGGCACAGGTGCATGCATTTGAATCTTTATTTTCCAATGATAAATTCTTCATTTTACAGGAAAAATGCATTTTTAAAATTAAAACCAGCTAATTCCTTTGAAGTTGAGTGATCAATACTGTAAGGGATACCAATAATGTTTATTTAAGCATATTTTCCTTAAAAAGGAAAGACTTAGTAATTTTTGCTTGGTATACAGTATTCTTTTTGCCCTTTTCTCCTGAAGAAGAAATAATACCAGCAGATAAAGTAGTCTTTTAACATGAGTTAAATTTAAAAGTAGATATTTTTAATATTTACTACCATATTAATTATTACTTGCTTAAAGCACCACTGTTGGCAGAGGGATTCTGAGTTAATAAACACATCATAGCATTAGTATATAAAACACAATATACTTTTCCCAAGACAATGATTACCAGCATAAGACCACATTAACAGCACTTAATGCTTATTCCTTAAATGCACTGGATTTTCATCTGTTGGAAATGGTATCATAATACTGTAGCAAGTAAACATGGAAATGTATTAGAGTGATTTATTTTACAGTAGAGGTAACTAATGCCTTGTTTGAGCTTTGTTTCTGTATTATATCACTCTCTTCATAGCACTACAGCTTCACATCAGCCTGAATAGGGGTTTTGATCCTGAATATTAAGCTTCTTTAACACAATTCCAGTGAAACATATTAAAAAAAAGTTATTTCTTCATCACAGTCTATTAGCTGGAACATTTTGAAAATAACGTCAGTGTGCTGGTAGGTCTTTATAATGTAGTATTTTCACATTCAAGTATCGCTTTGGCTGTGATTTATGGAGTTTTAACCTTTTAAGACATTTCTGCTTTGCTCCAAGGGTGCTTCAGGTTTTTATTAGCTACTTTGATTTCATCAGTATGAGCAAGATACATCTCTATAAATTACTGATTCACTTGAACATATTTCTTCGCATCAGAGTTGAGAGCTCCGTCAGCCCCATCCAATGGATAGTGGGCCAGTCTGGAGTTACCTACCACAGCCTGGGCTGCCCACCCAGGTCAGGCACCCTTCTGCTTCTCCACTGGAGCACCTGCACACCTGCAAAATGAGCCATGCCCCATTCAGCCCTGCAAGAACAGCTCTATTGTTGCATTTTCTGAGGGAAAATTATTCCAGTTCTACTTCTGAATTAAAAGCAAGGCTGTTATTACTTAAGGGATGTTAGGCCTCACTGCTTTTTTGAGAAAACAAATTTGCTGTAACTTTATCTGTAATTTAGTACCACTTGGGTGCAAATAGAGGCTACATTGTTTAGAATACAAGGAAGAAGCAAGGGTTTGTTAAAGCCATAAAACAGTTGGGTAACCATTGTATTTCCAAAAGCAGCCTTATCAAAGTCATAGGCTAAGTAAAAAAAAAAGGAAGAAAAAAAACCTGCAACCCAAACCCCACACAATAAACCACAACAACAAACCCCTCCCCCCCCCCAAAAAAAACCACCAAAATAAAACCCCTCAAGAAAATACATTCATTATAGCTTTACCACTAACCATCTATTTTGAACTCGCTTCAAACATAGTGTTAAAGAAGTAAGCTTTCTGTCTACATGGAGAATATAGCAAAATTGCAGATTTCCCAGAAGTTAATGTACATTTGCCTTGACCAACAGCCTACCCAGAGAATAGTCATGATAAAAGCTCCTCAGCTCTTTTTGTGCAAGTTTTTGGTTTGGTTTGGTTTAGTTTTGCTTTCTCAGAGTAAATATAGCAGAGCTTTGCTGTCCTCAAATGCCACCTTCTTGAAGAATATGATGTCAAAATGCTTAAATATAGTTTGCCTTTTGTTGGTTGATTCTTGAATGTCAGGATTTCATAGGAAGAAATAATACTGCCTAAAACCTCAGTCCTGTATGCATAGCCCTTGCAAATGATGCTGGTGAGGCCGGTCCAAATCAGTCCAGTATTTTATTCCATCAAAGTACATTTTTAAAACCGTGTGCTTGTTCACTGCCTTATATCCTGATTAGGCAGCAAATGTGCAAACTCTATCTTTTTTTTTTTTTTGTTAAGTATGAAAAAAACCCAGCTTGGTTGTAGGAGTTTGATCTTGCTGATTAGCAAAGTTAAAGTTAAGAACTTAATGTGGTTTCTAATCATCTGGCAGCTGTCATTAGTGAGTGACAATGCAGCTAATCCCCCCTTCCTCTCCACCCCGACACACAAGCCTACTCCTCCATTCTCCCAAAAGCAGCGGCAGCCACCTCCGGGCACACTCTCGGCTGAAGCTGGGAGCAGGGAGTATGTATCTGACCTGGGATCTGAACCTGGGAAGCTCTGGTTAGTATGCTTCATTGTCTCCGGATCACTGCATTCACCCTTCTGCTCCTTTGCTTACAATGTCTAATATGCCTAATTTGAATTAAATTATTTTAATTAAATCATTCCACTGTTTCTCACAGTGCAAGACAGTTAAGAGCTGTAACTGGTAGTGTTATAAATCAGGTGTCCCCCCTTGACTGGGCCAAAGTTAGTGAGGAAAAGATGACTGTGGATTCTGGCATAGGCAGAGCAAAAAGTGTATGTGAAAAGAGCATCAGCACTTAAACTGGAACTGAGAAATACAGCAGTTACTTTTATAAGCATCAGAAGCATTCCTGCTGGTATTTTTCTCTCAGCATTGTGCCACAAGTGATGGGTTCACTGTTTGCAGGGAAGGCAAAAGGCTGAGAAGGGGGTTCGTGGTTTCTGGATGAAAATAAAGTTCATCTTAGTTTATCTCTGATTTGAGCAGTCCTGTCATTTGCCAGTCAGAGAATGTAATGAATGCTTGGCTGCATCACCAGACAGACTTTTTCATAGTTAACTCCTCGACAGCTGATGGACACTGCACTGTGGTACTCTGAGGCTTGTATTTATTTTATTTTCTGCAGACATCCATTCTTTCTCACATTATTTCTATTAAAAATTCAAAAATTCGTCTCCTCCTCCTCTGCAGAGAAGAAAGTAAACCCAAAACCCTGAAGAATTTCTTATGCAGGAGGAGTGTTTTAAAACAGGGATGCCTGTGCTCTAAAATGTGATTATTGACTAATTAAATTCTGTTTCCTACCTGGCAATGACAAATATGGCACTTCTTTGAGACTGCTTTAAGATCTGGCTGGTAGAACCAGCACCCCCGATACCTCTGAAATACAGGACTATATGCTTGCTCCATGATGTATCTCATTTCTGCTGACTTTTGATTTTTAGAACTGATAGTCAAATATAAAATATATATTGGATAAAAAATAACAGATTATTTATGGGTCACTTTCAGTGTTGGCCTGTATGATAGGCTGCATTTTTTTAAGTTAATGCAGTTTAGAAATCATTTTAAGTTTCCCAACACAAAAGAAAGAAGTGAGATACTGGATTCGCAAACAACAGCTTTATTGATTTATGACATGTAATCCATCTTTTTGCATTAGTGTAGCATTTTACCCCAGATAATTTTTCATAATTGGTAATTTGTGAGTCATATATGTTATGATCTTCTTTTATGGGCCTCTAAATAGTGAATGATGTCAAAGGTCATCAGGCATTCATAAAGGAAATTATTTTTATTTTATTTTTTCAGTTTTGATCAGTGTTCTGAAGAACTTTGTAAACATTTCAGAGAAAACTACTAACAAAAAAATAATAGCTGTTTTTCTGGAAGGAACTTCATGCAAATACTGTTACAGCAATTCAAAGAAGAAATTAATTTTAGGACATACATGAAGTACTATAGCAGGGTAAAAATGTTTAGTTAAGTCAGTTATGATTTATCTAATAACTGTTAGGTTTTAAAAGTTGGAAATGCTTGTATTGCATATACATGCAGCAAAATTAAGAATGATATTTGCATGTAACTGAATAATTTTGAATTTTTCCCTATCAGAACTATTTTTGCAGTAATCCACAAGCCATTGTTTTGCTTTCATCATGAAACTAGGAGTGTTTATAGACACCTGCTATCCCCACTCTTTGGAATAATTTAATATTGGCTACGGGCTAAGAAAATATAACAAGGGAGAAAAAATATCTTTGCATCTAAAATAATAGAAGGCACCAAAATGGCATTACATGTTGATGCATTAGTTTGTCACAGGCAAGTTATTAATAAAAGAATTTGGGCATATCATTTAAAATTTAGTTATCATAATGAGAAATCTAGTGGGACCTTTTCCCTTTACTACTATTTCTTCAGCTACCCATGAACATTACCACTAACTGCGCACGGACTTTCTCATTAAAAATTGGGAGAACAGAATAAAATATGAATAAATTCAATTAGTGGCAAAGGCAACTTGAACTAAATTACGGACAACTATATCAGAGGCATTAAGTATTTTAAAATGAGTTAAATATTAATTTCACAGTGAAGTTGTTATGAATATCCTGCCACAGCTTGTGTGGTTCTCTCTTCAACAGTCATTTAAATGTACTCTGAAGAGTTTAATTATAATGAAAAATTTTCTATTAAAAAATTATTCAAGATTATCTTCATAAATAAAATAGAACTGAGCTTATTTAATTGTGATGTAATTATATTATATGTAGAATAATGTGTATGTAGAATTACAATAATGTAAACTCTTTTTTTCCCAATTTCTAAAAATAAGAATAGGAATAGCTGGTAGGTTTTGGTCAGACCATTCTTGAAATTTCATCTTAAAATCATGAATAATTGGATATTTTGCATAATAATTTGAATCTGAAATCAGTAACAGTATCAATAGGATCTTGTCCTTAAGAGATAGTTTAGTTGCTTAAGAATAAAGCAAAAGATATGCATTGTTGCTGAACACTCTTTATTTCGTTCTGTGGCATACATCAATACCATTGTTTCTTCTTTGAGGTTATTTTTAATTTATTTTTAAGCTTATGTTGTGGTTTATTTCTTTGGAATAGTGTTTTTAGAAAGGCTGGAATTAGCTACTAATGAATCCTAATTATTTCAGAAAAGTGGTTTAACCTAGATTATCTGTTCATCTTAAACAGTAAACTAAGGCACCTTTTCAGCTCATCAGATAATTGCCTTTGAATGTCACAATTATTTGATACAAATAAAAATTTATGTGGATATTTACTCCCTAAAAGGAATTCAGAATTTGGACAAATGGACAGAAAAGAAAGTCTCATTTTAAAATACATGCTTTCATAGCATGGCAGGAATTCTAAAATTTATGTAATTGTACTTGTGACAGGGTGCTGTCTTTTCGTTGCTATAGATATGAAAAATACAGCCTTTAAATGCAGAACTGCTGAATTATATATCTAAAAGGAAAAATATTCTCAATTATTACTCTATTATATAATACAAAATGCATTTAATAATATTTATCTTTTTATTTTCTGTTCTTGTACTACTTTTGAAACTGTTCCCCCCTCAAAAATCGAAAAGAAAAAGGATATCAGAATTTTTTTTAAAAGGCAGAATGCATTAGTTTTCAATTGCACTGCTTGCCTGAGTCTTAGCTGAAGGTAAATGCAAGAGAACGCTGCTGCTACTGCTGTTATCATTATGTGTTGGATGTATACTGCAGTGGTGTGTACAGGGTGGTGGGCACACCTTTGTTCCTAAAAGTTAACAAACAGAGCCTATGCTTTTAAATTCATATCATTAAGTTCATTCAAATCAGTAGGAATATCCCCAAGAGTAAATCTACACATGTGTGTAAGTATTTGCCATATCTGAACTGACTGGGGAAGAGACAAATATATAAAAGATGCAGGGAAGAAAAATCATGCTTTTAGATTAAAGCACTTTCCCAAGCATTTTTCATTATCTCAAAAATATTGGATTTTCTGTTGTTTTTAGGCAAGTAGTTCTCAGTACTGCTGCACAGTATTGAATGAAGCATTGTGTATACAAGAGGTATAGGATAGATACATATTTAATAGGGTACAAATACTTCCTGTCTGGCACTTACTGTATTTGTAAAACCAAACATTAATGTGATCTTCAAATGTGATCTTTTGATAGTTGTGGCCAGGTTTATTTGTCAATAAAAATGTGCCTGAAATATGTGTATCAGAAGAGTATACAGCTTATTTACTGTTTATTGATTAAAAAAGAAAGTTAGCCTTTTTTTTTTTTTTTTTATGGTACTGTAACTGATTTAAATAAAGAAACCCAGAAAAATACAGACACCATTGTAAGATTTAGAATTAAATTGGGTTAACTGAAAATCTTTGATATTATGGGTTTTTGAAAAGTTTGGTAAAACATGTGTTCTTTACCGTGAAATTAAGAGGTATTTAATTTAGTGGTAACACTAGTTCTCTTCTATTTCCTCATAAAAATGGGATCCTTTTTCCTAAGCTTCCCAGCATGTCATTCTCTGCTCAAGCCTGTAGGTAGCACCTTTGCATCACACAAAAATCATTGCCTTTCCTGAGACACAGTTACTATTTAGGTGGGGAAGTCTTTACTTGTGCAGACCTCTAAATGTAGCTAGTACTATTTGCATAATTTCCAGACTTTGATGACAATATATGATCTTAAAACAGCAGATCACTCTCATGAGGTACCTCAGAGGTACAATGTTCTCTCATAATTATTTGTTTTAATGTACTGTCCATCAGGTGTTAATAAATGAGCATAATTCTCCATTTCTATTTCACATTTTCGTCTCTGTTCTGCAAATTACATGACGCTAGTGGTTTCTTTTATCTGCTGAGTAAGGTAAACTCTATGAATTTAACCAAACTCTGTTCATCCTTCTCCCTTTGGGCTTGATCCGTCACTTATAACAGTCAGCAACTAACCTTAGGGGTGCTGGCTACTGACTTGATGGTCAGGGAGTTTGACCAAAACCACTGCAATGCAGGATCAGGCTACTTCACGAGAATATCAACCTTGCTGTCAGTGCTGGGGAGGTGACTCGTCACCAATGCTGCAATTACTTGCTTCTTCTACTTCAATATACAGTATCAAAAAAATGTAACATAGGCGTTATTTTTAAATCCGAGGTTGTTCTACAAAAAATCTTCGGAGTTTAACATCTTTTTTTTTCCCCTCAAGTATATGCTTCATAATATCACTGCTTCCATTTGTAGAACCCAGTGATAGCGTATCATCTCTTAAAATGGCAGCTTGTTTTCCTTTGGAGTTGCTCTTGTGTCACATAATGCAGAATGTCTCTAGGCTTATTATTTTTCTCCTAAGAAGTCATAACAAAGAAGGTCTGGTTATCTATCACCCTTACCCATGATCACAGTGTGCTAAATAAATCAGTTGACATTTATTTGATTCTACTACGATTGTGCTTAATTTTAGTGAGAGTCAGCAAATAGGGTTCAAAAAGAAAAAAAACATACAAAGCTCTTATTAAGGTACAAGTTAATGATTTTATCTGTGTGCTGGACCGGGATATTTGAGAAGGGAACACTGAATGTCTGAGAGAGCCTCCCCATGAGCAAGATGATTTTTAATTGTATTGTCTGAATGCTTGGTTGTGTATTAGAAGAAGCAAAGTGTGATGCAGGTGGGAGGGAACTAACCTTTGACACACTGTAGCAGCAGAAAAACATCAGGACTATCAGCATGGGAGTTTCCAGCTTTTCCCTTTCTCACTAGAATAGAAGGCATTTTTGTTGTGGATGAGAGAAGCACAGATTGAATTCCCACATGCACTGAGCCACTCTTTGTCTGGGTTGGGTTTTGTTTTGTAAAATGCAAACCTTTTCATCTTTGAAATTGTTACAGGAACCCAAGCAAGCATTAAAAAAAAAACCAAAAAAAACCCGAGAGGATAGTGGTTTTTTTGGTTGTTTTGCCTGGGCAAATGCTGCATGGTTAACAAGGAAAGCTGAGGCTTCAATCCATCATGTCAGTGGCCAGGTTAGAAGGCACTTGCTGTCCACAGCAAATGCTCATATTGTAACTCTTAAGGCAAGGGAGTATTTTCCCAGCTTGGGGCACCCAAGGAAAGCAGGCCACCAAGGATGAGGACCCCATCATGACTGACTATTGTCAAAGCAAAGCATATACTTGTACAGACAGGAGAAGGGAAAATACTAGCGTGAGGAAAGGAGGCTACTCCATCTAATATGCATTAAAAAAAATCTTGGTTTAGTAATTGTTTATTTTTTTATTCTCCTATTACATCCTCACAGCACTACACATCTCTGCGTCAGGTATTTTATAAGCAGATCATACACAGGTATAAATTTGTGTAGCAAGGAAAAACTAAAGGTGTACACAGGCTTGGCTGGTAGGTTTATTTCCCTGTGTATTACTTTATCTTTTTCTGTTCTCACTGTGTGGAAAAATAAAGCTACACTTATTTCCTACCTAAGCATAACAGGAAGCTATTTAATTGCTTGTCTGGAGGATGAGTTATAAGATATCTTTTTTAACTTTTTCATAGTTAGATAACAGTAGATAGAAATCTGTTGGGTTCTGTGGCAGAAAGACTACAGAGAAATACACATATATTTCTCTACAGTAGATTCCCCTAAACTTTAAAGAAAATCTCAAGTGAGAGTATAAACAATTACCTTATGATAAACTTATGCTAAAACTGCTATAGTGCAGTTTTAGTCTTTTCTATTCTGTTTTCTCTTTCTGCTTTTTTCAAGTGAACTGATAGGACTTTTAGGAATTATTCAGAAGATAAATACTAGGTAGCTGTCATTGAGCATGTGGTATGGCAGTGCAAAACTTGCCTTTCACAAATATCAATATCTTAGGAATAGTATCTTAAGAAAAATAGGCATTTTCAATGTTTGAAGTAATTTAAATTTTACTTGGTAATCTATTTTAAGATGTTCTGTTCCATGATGACATTCTACCAATTAGATCAAACTCTTTTTCAGTAAAGGGCAGACTCAGTACATGTGAATGTGTTTACCTGAAATATTCCTTCTCTTGGGGAAGAATATCTTATATTATCAGGAAAGTCCACTGAGCAAAGAACATGCAATTTGTCACTGTCAAGACACAACATCAAATTTTCAAAGGAAAAAATGGGAATGCAATCATGAGTTTTCATGAGGTATTGTAGTCCTTCTTTAATGTATTTTTCTTTTTGAGTTCTGACATGGATAAACATTTTTGAACTACTGTTTTAGGGTATTACTGCTATTACTTTGTTGTATGATGTGAAAAACCCACAGCCAAATTCTGTTCTCATACGGCTATTTTTACATCAAGATTTTCCTATGTTTGATTCTCCACTCACTTATACCCTTTTTTATCAAATTCTAGGTATTTTGTTGCTGAGGCTAGTTTGCTGGGGCAGACTGACAGTAGGGGAGAAAGAATGACATGTTTTAGCAATGACACTTTCATTCAGTTTGGTTGGTTCTAAGAGGATCGTGAAGTCAGTGCTTTCTGGATTCCTGTCATCGGGAAGGCTGCGGCTGGGTTTCCACTGCCACATGTGTTTCTGTTGTCTATGTTTATTGTCCCCACTAAGAAAGGGGTCCCAGAGCTGAATACACAACCTCCTGTAGCACCATGTGGCCACTCTGCTCGATCCCCAAATGGCAGGAAGGAAGGGAGCCCTGACCCCCCAGCCAAGTCTTGGGTCAGCCCCAACACCTCTTGGGGCATTACACCGCAATTCCCAAAAAACCCCCAGTGGGAGAGCCTACCCCCCAGCCAAAATTCCCAAACCCCAAAACGACTCCATTGGAATGCCAGAGGGTTACCTTGGCGGGTTTGTGGCAGTGTGATGTAATGAACATGCCAGACCTCTCCATACCTACACTTATTCCACCACTTACCATACCAGAGAGGCTTTACCTTCTTAGTCTGCTTAATAACAGCACAGGGGTGACTGCTGCTGGCTGTGGCTGCCCTTCTGGTTTGTTTGGAGCCTGAACAGCTGTAACATCTGTTGGTTCCACTGCTCACTATCCACCTTTCCCTCTGACTGCAGGTGGTGCTGCTGGGCAGTGTCCCTGGCCCCTGCAACAGGTTTCTGAGCAGCATTCCTAGTCTCTGGGGCAGATTTTGGGGTAGCTACCCAAGGAACTTCACTTTCTCTCTAAATGCTAAACGGACTGTATTGAATAAACTCAGCAAAAACATCAGCAAGAGTATAGTATCCTTAGCATCTAGGGGGAATTTAAACCTTNTTGGAGCCTGAACAGCTGTAACATCTGTTGGTTCCACTGCTCACTATCCACCTTTCCCTCTGACTGCAGGTGGTGCTGCTGGGCAGTGTCCCTGGCCCCTGCAACAGGTTTCTGAGCAGCATTCCTAGTCTCTGGGGCAGATTTTGAGGCAAGCTCATCCTGTCTTTAAATGCTGAATGGACTGTATTGAATAAACGTAGCAAAAACATCAGCAAGAATATGGTATCTTTAGCATTTAGAGGGAACTTAAACCCATCAAAAGCTGTTGTGGTAGGCCTGAAGAAGTGGGTGAAAGATGGGGAGAAAACAGCCCCCTACCTCCAAAATAGGTACCATAATTAGTGAACTCCCAAGGACAGGATCTTAGGCTGTGGTAGTTGGATAGCCATATGCACACAGTCCAAAAGAGGTTTACAAGCACTGAATTACTCACCCAACTGACCCATTCTACAAACTTGATAACAGTCACAATGGCCTTAGTTTTAGGGCCCATGTTTAGATAATGATCTGCAAATGGCTAAAACATGAACATGATCATCTACCATCTGAACTGGGGTAAGCTGGACCACATGGTGATGCCTCTTGAGGTTTCTATATCCAATATACAAATGGGTTACTCAAGACCTGTTACCCTCTTTTCACCCTTTCTTCTCGAGCCGCACAGTGGGCACCAATTAATGTCTTGGTTTGAAAGACAAGTGCCTACCCAGGAACTTTAGTGGAATGGAAAGAAGACCCTTCCCTCCGAATTATTGTAACTTCGGAAATTACGGGTCTTTCATGCAAAAATGTAGAAAACAGGAATAAAAGTTCTTTACTAGAATATATATGTGTGTATATATATAACAGAACGGAACAAACAAAACAGTAACAGAAGTTTCCAACCTGTTAACTACCGTTTTTCCCCTTTGGTGTAGTGATGACCACGGCCGGCAGGGGGCGTTCCGCTGCGAGCCGTGAGCCTCCCCACGGTAATGG